>JAXGFW010000058.1:100000-160598 GCA_034376525.1 Nicotiana benthamiana | reverse complement strand
GAAGTCCTGAAGTCCTGAAGTCCTGGAAACCCTGAAGTCCTGGAAGTCCTGAAGTCCTGAAGTCCTGGAAACCCTGAAGTCCTGAAGTCCTGGAAACCCTGGAAACCCTGAAGTCCTGAAGTCCTGAAGTCCTGAAGTCCTGGAATCCTGGAAGTCCTGAAGTCCTGGAATCCTGAAGTCCTGGAATCCTGAAGTCCTGGAAACCCTGGAATCCTGGAAGTCCTGAAGTCCTGGAAACCCTGGAAAGTCCTGGAAACCCTGGAATCCTGAAGTCCTGGAAACCCTGGAATCCTGGAATCCTGAAGTCCTGGAAACCCTGGAATCCTGAAGTCCTGGAAACCCTGGAAGTCCTGGAAGTCCTGGAATCCTGAAGTCCTGGAAGTCCTGGAATCCTGAAGTCCTGGAAGTCCTGGAAGTCCTGGAAGTCCTGGAAGTCCTGAAGTCCTGGAAACCCTGAAGTCCTGAAGTCCTGGAGTCCCTGAAGTCCTGAAGTCCTGGAAACCCTGAAGTCCTGAAGTCCTGGAATCCTGAAGTCCTGGAAGTCCTGAAGTCCTGAAGTCCTGAAGTCCTGGAAGCCTGAAGTCCTGGAATCCTGGAAACCCTGAAGTCCTGGAATCCTGGAATCCTGGAAGTCCTGAAGTCCTGAAGTCCTGAAGTCCTGAAGTCCTGAAGTCCTGGAATACCCTGGAAGTCCTGAAGTCCTGAAGTCCTGGAAGTCCCTGAAGTCCTGGAATCCTGAAGTCCTGGAAGTCCTGAAGTCCTGAAGTCCTGGAGTCCTGAAGTCCTGGAAACCCTGGAATCCTGGAATCCTGAAGTCCTGAAGTCCTGGAAACCCTGGAATCCTGAAGTCCTGAAGTCCTGGAAACCCTGAAGTCCTGGAAGTCCTGAAGTCCTGAAGTCCTGAAGTCCTGAAGTCCTGGAATCCTGGAGTCCTGGAAGTCCTGAAGTCCTGGAAACCCTGAAGTCCTGGAAGTCCTGAAGTCCTGAAGTCCTGAAGTCCTGGAATCCTGGAAGTCCTGGAAGTCCTGGAAGTCCTGGAAGTCCTGAAGTCCTGGAATCCCTGGAAACCCTGAAGTCCTGGAATTCCTGAAGTCCTGGAATCCTGGAATCCTGAAGTCCTGGAATCCTGAAGTCCCTGGAAGTCCTGAAGTCCTGGAAACCCTGGAATCCTGAAGTCCTGGAAACCCTGAAGTCCTGAAGTCCTGAAGTCCTGGAAGTCCTGGAAGTCCTGAAGTCCTGGAAGTCCTGGAATCCTGAAGTCCTGAAGTCCTGGAAGTTCCTGGAAGTCCTGAAGTCCTGGAAACCCTGAAGTCCTGGAAGTCCTGAAGTCCTGGAATCCTGAAGTCCTGGAAGTCCTGAAGTCCTGGAATCCTGGAAGTCCTGAAGTCCTGGAAACCCTGGAAACCCTGAAGTCCTGAAGTCCTGGAAGTCCTGGAATACCTGAAGTCCTGGAAGTCCTGGAATCCTGAAGTCCTGGAAACCCTGAAGTCCTGAAGTCCTGGAAGTCCTGGAATACCCTGAAGTCCTGGAAACCCTGAAGTCCTGGAAGTCCTGAAGTCCTGGAATACCTGGAATCCTGAAGTCCTGAAGTCCTGGAAACCCTGAAGTCCTGGAGTCCTGAAGTCCTGGAGTCCTGAAGTCCTGAAGTCCTGGAAGTCCCTGAAGTCCTGGAGTCCTGAAGTCCTGGAAATCCTGGAAGTCCTGAAGTCCTGGAAGTCCTGGAAGTCCTGAAGTCCTGAAGTCCTGGAAACCCTGAAGTCCTGAAGTCCTGGAAGTCCTGGAATCCTGGAATCCTGGAGTACCTGAAGTCCTGGAAGTCCTGGAATCCTGAATCCTGGAAGTCCTGGAATCCTGGAATCCTGGAGTCCTGAAGTCCTGAAGTCCTGGAATCCTGAAGTCCTGGAGTCCTGGAAGTCCTGAAGTCCTGGAAACCTGAAGTCCTGAATCCTGGAAATCTGAAGTCCTGAAGTCCTGAATCCTGAATCCTGAATACCTGAAGTCCTGAAGTCCTGGAAACCTGAAGTCCTGGAAGTCCTGGAAGTCCTGGAGTCCTGAAGTCCTGAAGTCCTGAAGTCCTGGAAGTCCTGAAGTCCTGAAGTCCTGGAATGTCCTGAAGTCCTGGAAGTCCTGAAGTCCTGAAGTCCTCAAGTCCTGGAATCCTCCTGAAGTCCTGAAGTCCTGGAAGTCCTGAAGTCCTGGAAGTCCTGGAAGTCCTGAAGTCCTGAAGTCCTGGAAGTCCTGGAAGTCCTGAAGTCCTGAAGTCCTGGAAGTCCTGAAGTCCTGAAGTCCTGAAGTCCTGGAAGTCCCTGAAGTCCTGGAAGTCCTGGAATCCTGGAATCCTGAAGTCCCTGAAGTCCTGGAAGTCCTGGAGTCCTGGAGTTCCTGGAAGTCCTGGAATCCTGAAGTCCTGAAGTCCTGAAGTCCTGAAGTCCTGAATCCTGAAGTCCTGGAAGTCCTGAAGTCCTGGAAGTCCCTGGAGTCCCTGAAGTCCTGGAAGTCCTGAAGTCCTGAAGTCCTGGAAACCCTGAAGTCCTGAAGTCCTGAAGTCCTGAAGTCCTGGAATACCTGGAGTCCTGGAAGTCCTGGAAACCTGAAGTCCTGAAGTAATCCTGAAGTCCTGAAGTCCTGAAGTCCTGGAAACCCTGAAGTCCTGAAGTCCTGGAATCCTGGAAGTCCTGAAGTCCTGAAGTCCTGAATCCTGGAAACCCTGAAGTCCTGAATCCTGGAAGTCCTGCCCTGAAGTCCTGGAATCCTGGAGTCCTGAAGTCCTGAAGTCCTGAAGTCCTGGAATCCTGAAGTCCTGAAGTCCTGAAGTCCTGGAAACCCTGGAATCCTGGAGTCCTGAAGTCCTGGAAGTCCTGAAGTCCTGGAATCCTGGAGTCCTGAAGTCCTGGAAGTCCTCCTGAAGTCCTGGAAGTCCTGAAGTCCTGGAATCCTGGAAACCCTGAAGTCCTGGAAGTCCTGAAGTCCTGGAAGTCCTGGAAACCCTGGAAACCCTGAAGTCCTGAAGTCCTGGAAGTCCTGAAGTCCTGAAGTCCTGGAAGTCCTGGAAACCCTGGAAGTCCTGAAGTCCTGGAGTCCTGAAGTCCTGAAGTCCTGGAAACCCTGGAATCCTGAAGTCCTGAATCCTGAAGTCCTGGAGTCCTGGAAACCCTGAAGTCCTGGAAACCCTGGAAGTCCTGAAGTCCTGGAAGTCCTGAAGTCCTGGAACCCTGAAGTCCTGAAGTCCTGGAATCCTGAAGTCCTGAAGTCCTGAAGTCCTGAATCCTGGAATCCTGGAATCCTGAAGTCCTGGAAGTCCTGGAAGTCCTGAAGTCCTGAAGTCCTGGAATCCTGGAGTCCTGAAGTCCTGGAAACCCTGAAGTCCTGAAGTCCTGAAGTCCTGAAGTCCTGAAGTCCTGGAAACCCTGAAGTCCTGAAGTCCTGAAGTCCTGGAAACCCTGAAGTCCTGAAGTCCTGAAGTCCTGGAATCCTGGAGTCCCTGAAGTCCTGGAAGTCCCTGGAATCCTGAATCCTGAAGTCCTGAAGTCCTGGAAACCCTGAAGTCCTGGAAGTCCTGAAGTCCTGAAGTCCTGGAAATCTGAATGCCTGGAAGTCCTGAAGTCCTGAAGTCCTGGAGTACCTGAAGTCCTGAAGTCCTGGAATCCTGAAGTCCTGGAATCCTGGAATCCTGAAGTCCTGGAATCCTGAAGTCCTGGAGTCCTGAAGTCCTGAAGTCCTGGATGAATCCTGAAGTCCTGGAATCCTGAAGTCCTGAAGTCCTGAAGTCCTGAAGTCCTGAAGTCCTGAAGTCCTGGAATCCTGAATCCTGAAGTCCTGGAAGTCCTGAAGTCCTGAAGTCCTGGAAGTCCTGGAAACCCTGAAGTACCTGAAGTCCTGAAGTCCTGAAGTCCTGGGAGTTCCTGAAGTCCTGGAAACCCTGGAAACCCTGAAGTCCTGAAGTCCTGAAGTCCTGAAGTCCTGAAGTCCTGGAAGTCCTGGAAGTCCTGAAGTCCTGGAAGTCCTGGAAACCCTGAAGTCCTGGAGTCCTGAAGTCCTGAAGTCCTGGAATCCCTGAAGTCCTGGAATGCCTGGAAACCCTGGAAGTCCTGGAATCCTGGAATCCTGAAGTCCTGAAGTCCTGGAAACCCTGGAATCCTGGAGTCCTGGAAGTCCTGAAGTCCTGAAGTCCTGAAGTCCTGGAAACCCTGAAGTCCTGGAGTCCTGAAGTCCTGAAGTCCTGAAGTCCTGGAAGTCCTGAAGTCCCTGGAATCCCTGAAGTCCTGGAATCCTGAAGTCCTGAAGTCCTGGAAACCCTGAAGTCCTGAAGTCCTGAATCCTGGAATCCTGGAACCCTGGAATCCTGAAGTCCTGAATCCTGGAAGTCCTGAAGTCCGCCTGAAGTCCTGGAGTCCTGAAGTCCTGGAATCCTGGAAGTCCTGAAGTCCTGGAAGTCCTGAAGTCCTGGAAGTCCTGAAGTCCTGAAGTCCTGGAAGTCCTGGAAGTCCTGGAAACCTGAAGTCCTGGAAGTCCTGAAGTCCTGGAATCCTGAATCCTGAAGTCCTGGAAGTCCCTGGAAGTCCTGAAGTCCTGAAGTCCTGGAATCCTGGAAGTCCTGAAGTCCTGAAGTCCTGGAAGTCCTGAAGTCCTGAAGTCCTGAAGTCCTGAAGTCCTGGAATGCCTGGAAGTCCTGAAGTCCTGGAAGTCCTGGAATCCTGGAATCCTGAAGTCCTGAAGTCCTGAAGTCCTGAAGTCCTGGAGTCCTGAAGTCCTGAAGTCCTGGAAGTCCTGAAGTCCTGAAGTAAGTCCCTGGAAGTCCTGAAGTCCTGAAGTCCTGGAAGTCCTGAAGTCCTGGAATACCTGAAGTCCTGGAAACCCTGAAGTCCTGGAAACCCTGAAGTCCTGGAAACCCTGAAGTCCTGAAGTCCTGAAGTCCTGGAGTCCTGAAGTCCTGGAGTCCTGAAGTCCTGGAGTCCTGAAGTCCTGGAAACCCTGAAGTCCTGAAGTCCTGGAAACCCTGAAGTCCTGAAGTCCTGAAGTCCTGAAGTCCCTGAAGTCCTGGAAGTCCCTGAAGTCCTGAATCCTGAAGTCCTGGAAGTCCTGAAGTCCTGGAAGTTCCTGGAAGTCCTGAAGTCCTGGAAGTCCTGGAAACCCTGAAGTCCTGGAAGTCCTGAAATCCTGAACCCTGGAAATCCTGAAGTCCTGGAATCCTGAAGTCCTGGAAGTCCTGGAATCCTGAAGTCCTGAAGTCCTGAAGTCCTGGAATCCTGGAGTCCCTGGAAGTCCTGAAGTCCTGGAAACCCTGAAGTCCTGAAGTCCTGAAGTCCTGAAGTTCCTGAAGTCCTGAAGTCCTGGAATCCTGAAGTCCTGGGAGTCCTGGAGTCCTGAAGTCCTGGAAACCCTGAAGTCCCTGAAGTCCTGAAGTCCTGAAGTCCTGAATACCTGAAGTCCTGGAATCCTGAAGTCCCTGAAGTCCTGGAAGTCCTGAAGTCCTGAAGTCCTGGAAACCCTGGAAACCCTGGAATCCTGAAGTCCTGAAGTCCTGAAGTCCTGGAAGTCCTGAAGTCCTGGAAACCCTGAAGTCCTGGAAGTCCTGCCTGAAGTGAAGTCCTGGAATCCCTGGAAGTCCCCTGGAAGTCCCCTGGAAGTCCTGGAAGTCCTGAAGTCCTGGAAGTCCCTGGAAGTCCTGAAGTCCTGAAGTCCTGCCTGCCTGAATCCTGAAGTCCTGGAAGTCCTGGAATCCTGAGTCCTGGAAGTAGCTGAAGTCCTGGAAGTCCTGGAAGTCCTGAAGTCCTGAATCCTGGAAGTCCTGGAAACCCTGAAGTCCTGAAGTCCTGGAAGTCCTGGAAGTCCCTGAAGTCCTGGAAGTCCTGGAATCCTGGAGTCCTGAAGTCCTGGAAGTCCTGGAAGTCCTGAATCCTGGAATACCTGGAATCCTGGAAGTCCTGGTCCTGAAGTCCTGAAGTCCTGGAAGTCCTGAGTCCTGGAAGTCCCTGAAGTCCTGGAATCCTGAAGTCCTGGAATCCTGAAGTCCTGGAAGTCCTGGAAGTCCTGGAATCCTCCTGAAGTCCTGAAGTCCTGGAAGTCCTGGAAGTCCTGAAGTCCTGGAAGTCCTGGAAACCCTGAAGTCCTGAAGTCCTGGAATCCTGAAGTCCTGAAGTCCTGAAGTCCTGGAAGTCCTGAAGTCCTGGAATACCTGAAGTCCTGGAGTCCCTGGAAGTCCTGAAGTCCTGGAAGTCCTGAAGTCCTGAATACCTGAAGTCCTGAAGTCCTGGAGTCCTGGAGTCCTGAAGTCCTGGAGTCCTGAAGTCCTGGAATCCTCCTGAATCCTGAAGTCCTGGAATCCTGGAAGTCCTGGAATCCCTGAAGTCCTGAAGTCCTGGAAGTCCTGAAGTCCCTGGAAACCCTGGAAGTCCTGAAGTCCTGGAAGTCCTGGAAGTCCTGAACCTGGAAGCCTGAAGTCCTGGAAGTCCTGAAGTCCTGGAAGTCCTGGAAGTCCTGGAAGTCCTGGAAGTCCTGAATCCTGGAAACCTGAAGTCCTGAAGTCCTGGAATCCTGAACTGAATCCTGGAAGTCCTGAAGTCCTGGAAACCTGAAGTCCTGAAGTCCTGAAGTCCTGAAGTCCTGAAGTCCTGGAAACCCTGAAGTCCTGGAGTCCTGGAAGTCCTGGAAGTCCTGGAATCCTGAAGTCCTGAAGTCCTGAAGTCCTGAAGTCCTGAAGTCCTGGAAGTCCTGGAATCCCTGAAGTCCTGAAGTCCTGGAAGTCCTGAACCTGAAGTCCTGAAGTCCTGGGAGTTCCTGGAGTCCTGGAAGTCCTGGAGTCCTGAAGTCCTGGAATCCTGAAGTCCTGAAGTCCTGGAATCCTGAAGTCCTGGAAGTCCTGAAGTCCTGGAATGCCTGGAATCCTGAAGTCCTGGAATCCTGGAAGTCCTGGAATCCTGAAGTCCTGAAGTCCTGGAATCCTGGAATCCTGAAGTCCTGGCCTGAAGTCCTGGAAGTCCTGGAGTCCCTGAAGTCCTGGAATCCTGAAGTCCTGGAAACCCTGAAGTCCTGAATCCTGAAGTCCTGAAGTCCTGGAAACCCTGAATCCTGGAATCCTGAAGTCCTGGAAACCCTGAAGTCCTGGAAGTCCTGAATCCTGGAAACCTGAAGTCCTGGAAGTCCTGGAATCCTGGAAGTCCTGAAGTCCTGGACTGAAGTCCTGGAAGTCCTGGAAGTCCTGAAGTCCTGGATGAAGTCCTGAATCCTGAAGTCCTGGAAACCCTGAAGTCCCTGAAGTCCTGGAAGTCCTGAAGTCCTGGAATACCTGAAGTCCTGAAGTCCCTGGAAGTAGCTGAAGTCCTGGAAACCCTGAAGTCCTGGAATACCTGAAGTCCTGGAAACCCTGAAGTCCTGAAGTCCTGAATCCCTGAAGTCCTGGAGTCCTGAAGTCCTGGAAACCCTGAAGTCCTGGAATCCTGGAAACCCTGAAGTCCTGAAGTCCCTGGAATACCTGAAGTCCTGAATCCTGAAGTCCTGAAGTCCTGAAGTCCTGAAGTCCTGAAGTCCTGAAGTCCTGAATCCTGAACCTGAAGTCCTGGAATCCTGAAGTCCTGGAATACCTGAAGTCCTGAAGACCTGAAGTCCTGAAGTCCTGGAAGTCCTGAAGTCCTGAAGTCCTGGAATCCTGGAAACCCTGAAGTCCTGGAGTCCTGGAATCCTGAAGTCCCTGGAATCCTGAAGTCCTGGAAGTCCTGAAGTCCTGGAAGTCCTGGAAGTCCTGGAAACCCTGAAGTCCTGAAGTCCTGAAGTCCTGGAATTCCTGAAGTCCTGAAGTCCTGGAATCTGAAGTCCTGAAGTCCTGAAGTCCTGGAAACCCTGAAGTCCTGGAATGCCTGAAGTTCCTGGAAGTCCCTGGAATCCTGAAGTCCTGAAGTCCTGAAGTCCTGAAGTCCTGAAGTCCTGGAATCCCTGAAGTCCTGAAGTCCTGAAGTCCTGGAAACCCTGAATCCTGGAATCCTGGAAACCTGAAGTCCTGGAATCCTGGAATCCTGGAAACCCTGAAGTCCTGGAAGTCCTGAAGTCCTGAAGTCCTGAAGTCCCTGGAGTCCCTGAAGTCCTGGAATCCTGAAGTCCTGGAGTCCTGGAAGTCCTGAAGTCCTGAATCCTGGAAGTCCTGAAGTCCTGGAAATCCTGAAGTCCTGAAGTCCTGGAAACCCTGGAAGTCCTGGAATCCTGAAGTCCCTGGAGTCCTGAAGTCCTCAAGTCCTGGAGTCCTGAAGTCCTGAAGTCCTGGAGTCCTGGAAGTCCTGGAAACCCTGAAGTCCTGAAGTCCTGAAGTCCTGAAGTCCTGGAATACCTGGAAGTCCTGAAGTCCTGAAATCCTGAATACCTGGAAACCTGGAATCCTGAAGTCCTGAAGTCCTGAAGTCCTGGAGTCCTGAAGTCCTGAAGTCCTGAAGTCCTGGAGTCCTGAAGTCCTGAAGTCCTGGAGTGCCTGGAATCCTGAAGTCCTGGAATCCTGGAAGTCCTGAAGTCCTGAATCCTGGAAGTCCTGAAGTCCTGAAGTCCCCTGGAAGTCCTGGAAGTCCTGAAGTCCTGGAAACCCTGAAGTCCTGAAGTCCTGAAGTCCTGGAGTTCCTGAAGTCCTGAAGTCCTGGAATACCTGAAGTCCCTGGAAGTCCTGAAGTCCTGGAAGTCCCTGGAAGTCCTGAAGTCCTGAAGTCCTGGAAACCCTGAATCCTGGAAGTCCTGGAATCCTGAAGTCCTGAAGTCCTGGAGTCCTGGAAGTCCTGGAGTCCTGGAAACCCTGGAAATCCTGAAGTCCTGGAAGTCCTGGAAGTCCTGGAAGTCCCTGGAAGTCCTGAAGTCCTGGAATCCTGGAGTCCCTGAAGTCCTGGAGTCCCTGAAGTCCTGGAGTCCTGAAGTCCTGGAATCCTGAATCCTGAAGTCCTGGAAACCCTGAAGTCCTGAAGTCCTGGAATCCTGAAGTCCTGGAAGTCCTGAAGTCCTGGAAGTCCCTGAAGTCCTGAAGTCCTGAAGTCCTGGAAGTCCTGAAGTCCTGGAATCCTGAAGTCCTGAAGTCCTGAAGTCCTGGAAACCCTGGAAGTCCTGGAAGTCCTGAAGTCCTGAAGTCCTGGAATCCTGGAATCCTGAAGTCCTGCCCTGGGAAATCCCTGGAAGTCCTGGAATCCTGAAGTCCTGGAATCCTGGATTCCTGAAGTCAAAGTCCTGAAGTCCTGAAGTCCAATCCTGAAGTCCTGAAGTCCTGGAGTCCTGAAGTCCTGGAAACCCTGAAGTCCTGGATAGCCCTGAAGTCCTGGAAGTCCCTGGAAGTCCTGGAATCCTGGAAGTTGAATCCTGGGAGTTCCTCAAATCTGAGTCCCTGAAGTCCTGAGTTCCTGAAATCCTGAATGCTGAATGCTGAATACCTAAACCCTGGAATGCCTGGAAACCCTGAACCCTGGAAATCCTGGAAACACTCAATTCCTGGGAGTTCCTGGAAACCCTAAAATATAGAATCCTGAAGTCCTGAAGTCGGAAACCCTGAGATCGCTGGAAACCTGGAATAGCTGAAGTCCTGGAAGTCCTGGAATCCTGGAAGTAGCTGGAAACCCTGAATCCTGGAAACCCTGAAGTCCTGGAGTCCTTGGAATACCTGGAGTACCTGGAAAGCATCCCTGGAGTGCCTGAAATCCTCGAGTGTCACTGGGAAGTCCTGGAATGCCTGGAATCCTGGAATCCCTGGAAATACCTGGAATGCCTGGAGTCCCTGGAAATACCTCAATACCTGGAAATCCTGGAAACCTGCTGAATTACTGAAGTCCTGAAGTTCCTGGAAACCCTGGAATCCTGAATACCTCAATCCTGGAAGTATACCTGAAGTCCTGGAAACCCTGAATGCCTCGAAGTCCCTGAAGTCCCTGGAATTCCTGGAAGTCCTGAAGTCCTTCGAGTGGAAACCCTGTAGTTCCTGGAAGTCCTGGAAGTACCTGGAAGTCCTGGAAGTGCCTCAAATACCTGGAAATTCCTGGGAAAATCCTGAAGTCCTGGAAGTACTGAAGTCCTGGAATGCCTGGATAGCTGGAAGTCCCTGGATAACTAGAATTCCTGGAATGCTGGAAGTGAAATCCTGGAAGTCCTGGAAACCTGGATGAGTTCCTCAATCTGACAGTCCGGTGGCAAATAACTGGGAAGTAACTCAATCCTGAAATCCTGGAAGTACAGCAATCCTCAAATACTGAAGTCCTGAAGTCCTGGAAGTCCTGAAATGACCTCAAATCCTGGAATTCCTGAATGCTGGAATCGCTCAAATCCTGGAAATGCCCTGGAATGCTGAATCCTGAAGTCCTGAAGTCCTGAAGTCCTGAAGTCCTTGAAGTTGCCTGGAAATTCCTGGGAAGTTCCTGAAGTCACTCAAGTAGCAAATCCTGAGAGTCCTGGAAATACCTGAACCTGGAAACCCTGGAAAACCCTGAAGTAGCCCTAATCCTAAACAATGGAAGTCCCTTGAAACCCTAAAACCCTGAAGTCCTAAACCCTCAAATCCTGGAATACCCTTGAATCCTGAAACACGAGAAGTCCTAAACCCTTGCAATGCCTGGAAACCCTGGCCAATAGCCGAAACCTGGAACCCTTGAAACACCTTGAAGTCCCTTGGAGTCCCTGGAAACCCTAAACCCTAAACCCTGAAACCCTAAACCTGGAGTCCCTAAACCCTAAATCCCTGAAGTCCTGAAGTCCCTTGGAAACCCTAATCCTGAAACCCTGAATCCTAAAGTCCTGGAGTAATCCTGGAAACCTTGAAGTCCCTGGATAAACGCCTGGAAACACATCACAATACCTGGAAACCTCTGAAATTCCTGAAGTGCTGGAAGTCCTGGAAGTGCCTGAAGTCCTGGAAACCCTGAAACCTGAAGGCCCTGAAGTCCTGAAACCTGAAGTGCTGGAATGCACTGAAACCCTGGAAATTCCTGGAAAACCCTGGAGTCCTTGAAGTCCTGGGAGTTCCCTTGAAGTACTGAAGTCCTGGGAAACCCTGAACCCTAAACCCTGGAAACCCTGAAGTCCTGGAATACCTGAATACCTGAAAGTCCTGAAGTCCCTGAAGTTCCTGGAAGTCCTGGACATCCCTGAAGTGACCAGAAGTCCCCTAAAACCCTAAACCATAAACCTGGAATCCTAGGAATCCTTGAAGTCACCTAAACCCTGCCTGAAACCCCTAAGTCCTGGAAACCCTAAACCCTGAAGTCCTGGAAGTCCCTGGAAACCCTGGAAACCCTGAATACCTGGATGACTGAAGTCCCTGGAAGTCACCTGAAGTGCCTGGAGTACCCTAAATCCCTAGTGCCTGGAATCCCTGAAGTACTGGAAATTCCTGAAATAACCTAGAATACCTGGAAACCCTGAATCCTGAAGTACCACTGAAGTCCTGGAAGTCCTGGAATGCTGGAATCCTCCATTCCTGGAAATCCTGAAGATGCCTGGAAGTAGCTGAAGTCCTGGAAAGTACCTGGAAGTCCTGGAAGTCCTCAATCCTGAAGTCCCTCAAGTCCCTACTGAAATCCTCAAAATCCTGAATTCCTGAATCCTGAATCCTGAATGCCTGGAATAGCTGAAAATCCTGGAATCCTCAAGTCCTCGGAAGTCCTGAATCCTCAATCCTGGAAATCCTGGAATGCCTGGAAATTCCTGGAGTCCCTGGAAGTCCCCTGAAGATCCCTGATCCCTGTTCATGCTAGAAAGTCCCTGAAATCCTCGAAGTCCTCAATAACTGAAGTCCTGAAGTCCCTGAAGTCCTTTAAGTACTTGAATGCTCATCCTGGAATGCCTGAAGTCCTGGCAATACCTGAATCCTGAATACCTGAAGATCCTGGGAAGATCCTGGGAAATGCCTGGAATGCCTGAAGTCCTGAATACCTGGAGTCCCTCGGAAATCACTCAAATCCTTGAAGATACCTAATACACTGAAGAATACCTGAATAGCCTGGAAATCCCTCAAATACCTGAAGTCCTGGAATACCCTGAAGTCCTGAAATCCTCAATAACTCGAAGTCCTCAATCCTCGGGGGTCCTCTGAAGATCCGCCTTGAAGTCCTGGAAATCCTCGGAATCCTCGAAATCCTCGAAATCCTTGAATGCTTCTGGAAATCCTGAATCCTGAATCCTCGGAAGATCCTCAATACCTGGAATCCTCGAGATGCCTCGGAATCCTGGAATGCCTGAATGCCTGAATACCTGGAGTCCTGGAAACCCTGAAGTCCTTGGAAGTCCACTGAAGTCCTGGGCAGTGCCTGGAATACCTGAATACCTGAATACCTGAAATCCTGGATCCTCGAATACCTGGAATACCTGAAGTCCTGGAAATACCTGAAATACCTGGATAGTGCCTTGAATCCTGGAATCACTGGAAAATGGTATGCCTGGAAACCCTGGAATTCCTCAAATCCTGGAAGTACTGAAAATCCTGGAAGTCCTGGAAGTCCTGAAGCTCCTGAAGTCCTGAAGATCCTGGAATACCTGAAGTCCCTGGAATCCTACGGAAGATCCTTGAAGTCCTCAATACCTCAAGATCCTCTGGATAACTTCCTCAATCCTGAAGTGCCTGAAGTCCTGGAAACCCTGAATAGTCGAGTGGCAAAGTCTGGAAACCCTGAAGATCCTGAATCCTCAAATCTGAAGTCCTCAATACCCTTGAAGTCCTGCAAACCTTAAGTCCTTGGAAATGCCCTGAAAATCCTCAAAGTCCTGAAACCCTTCGAAGTCCCTGAATCCTGAAGATCCTGGAGTACCCCTGGAAACCCTTGAAAATCCTGGAAATCCCTGGAGTTCCTGGAAGTCCTGGAAGTCCTCAAATCCTGAATGCCTGGGAAATCCTGAAATATTCCTGGAAGTGCCTGGAGTCCTCGAATCCTGAAGTCCTCAATCCTGGAAAGTACCTGGAATTGCCTGGATGCCTGGGAAAATCCTGGAATCCTGAATCACTCGGAATCCTGAATCACTGGAAGTCCTGAATTCCTGAAATCCTGAATCCTGAATAACTAGAAATCCTGAATCCTGAAGTCCACGTTGAAGTCCTGGAGCTGCTGGAATGCCTGGGAAGTCCCTGGAAGTCCTGGAATCCTGGGAAATACCTGGAATCCTGAAATCCTGGAATCCTGGAATCTGCTGGAATCCTGGATGCTGAATCCTCAATTCCTGGAAGTCCTGGAATACCTGGCAATACCTGAATGCCTGGAATGCCTGAAGTCCTGGAGTGCCTGGAATACCTGGAAATGCCTGGAAGTCCTCGGAGTCCTGAATGCCTGGAAATCCTCTGAATACCTGGAATGCCCTTGAAGTCCTTGAAGTCCTCGAGTGCCTGAAGTCCTCAAATCCTGGAAGTCCTGGAATGCCTTGGAAACCCTGAAGTCCTCAATTCCTCAATCCTGAAAATCCTCGAAATCCTGAAGTCCTGGATAGCTCGAATCCTGAAGTCCTTGGAGTCCTGGAGTAGTGAATCCTCTGGAAATTGCTGAAAACCTTCGAATACCTGAATCCTGAAGTCCTGAAGTCCTGGAAGTGCCTGAAGTCCTCGGGGTGAAGTCCTCGAAACCCTGAACCTGGAATCATCGTCATCGAAACCCTCACAAATCCCTGAAGTAGTGAATCCTGGAGTGCCCTAAACCCTAAACCCTGAAGTCCTCAATCCCTGAAGTCCTGGAACCTGAATACCTGCGAAGTTCCTTGGAATTCCTGGAATACATGAAGTAGGCAACCCTAGAATGCCTGGAAAGTCCCTGAATCCTGGAATCCTGAATCCTCGGTGGATGCCTGAAGTCCTGGGAAGCCCTGATCCTGGAATCCTGAAGTCCTGGAAATCCTGAATGCCTGAAGTCCTGGGAAGTCCCTGGAGTCCTTGGTGTCCTGGGAACCCTGGCGAAGTCCTGGGAATCCTGTCCTTGAAGTCCCTGGAATCCTCAAATACCTGAATCCTGAAGTGCAAATCTCAAGTAGCAAATCCTGGATGACATAGCCTGGAAGTCCTCGGAAGTGCCTGAAGTACTGAAGTCCTGAAGTTCCTGGGAGTTCCCTGAATCCTGAAGATCCTGAATGCCTCCTTGGAATCCTGAAGTCCTGAAGTCCTGGAATACCTGAAGTCCTTGAAGTCCTGGAAACCTGGGAAGTAGCAAATCAGCTGAAGTCCTGAAGTCCTGGAGTCCTGGAAACCTGGAAGTCCTGGAAAATGCCTTGGAATACCTGAAGTCATCTGAATCCTGGGAGTTCCTCGAAGTCCTGGAAGTACCTCGAAGTCCTGGATAGTCCTGGAAGTGCCTGGAATGCCTGGAAAGTTCCTGGAGTGCTGAGTCCTGAATGAAGTCCTGAAATACCTGGAAGTCCTGAAGTCCTGAAGTCCTGGAATACCTGGAAGTCCTGAAGTCCTGAAGTCCTGAAGTCCTGGAATCCTGAAGTCCTGGAAGTCCTGAAGTCCTGGAATGCCTGAAGTCCTGGAATGCCTGAAGTCCTGGAAATCCTGAAGTCCTGGAATACCTGAAGTCCTGGAGTCCTGGAAGTCCCTGAAGTCCTGAAGTCCTGGAATCCTGAATCCTGGAATACCTGAAGTCCTGGAAGTCCTGAAGTCCTGGAAGTCCTGGAAGTCCTGAAGTCCTGGAAGTCCTGGAAGTCCTGAAGTCCCTGAAGTCCTGGAATACCTGAAGTCCTGGAAGTCCCTGAAGTCCTGGAATCCTGAAGTCCTGAAGTCCTGAAGTCCTGGAAGTCCTGGAAGTCCTGGAAACCCTGAAGTCCTGAAGTCCTGAAATCCTGAATGCCTGGAATCCTGGAAGTCCTGGAAACCCTGGAAGTCCTGAAGTCCTGGAATCCTGAAGTCCTGGAAGTCCTGAAGTCCTGAAGTCCTGGAAGTCCTGAAGTCCTGGAATTCCTGGAAACCCTGAAATCCTGAAGTCCTGGAATCCTGGAAGTCCTGGAATACCTGAAGTCCTGGAAACCCTGAAGTCCCTGAAGTCCTGAAGTCCTGGAAGTCCTGAAGTCCTGGAATCCTGAAGTCCTGAAGTCCTGGAATCCTGAAGTCCTGGAAGTCCTGGAAACCTGAAGTCCTGGAAACCCTGAATCCTGAAGTCCTGAAGTCCTGGAAACCCTGAAGTCCTGGAAGTCCTGAATCCTGGAAGTCCTGGAATCCTGAAGTCCTGGAGTCCCTGAATCCTGGAGTCCTGGAAACCCTGGCCTGAAGTCCTGAAGTCCTGGAGTCCCTGAAGTCCTGGAAACCCTGAATCCTGGAAGTCCCTGGAATCCTGAAGTCCTGGAAGTCCTGGAAGTCCTGGAAGTCCTGAAGTCCTGAAGTCCTGGAAGTCCTGAATCCTGAAGTCCTGGAAGTCCTGGAAACCCTGAAGTCCTGAAGTCCTGAAGTAGCCTGGAAGTCCTGAAGTCCTGGAATCCTGAAGTCCTGAAGTCCTGGAAACCCTGAAGTCCTGAAGTCCTGAAGTCCTGGAAACCCTGAAGTCCTGAAGTCCTGGAATCCTGAAGTCCTGAAGTCCTGAAGTCCTGGGAGTTCCCTGAAGTCCTGAAATCCTGAAGTCCTGAAGTCCTGGAAGTCCTGAAGTCCCTGAATACCTGAAGTCCTGAATCCTGAAGTCCTGGAATACCTGGAAACCCTGAATCCTGGAAGTCCTGAAGTCCTGGAGTCCTGAATCCTGGAAGTCCTGAAGTCCTGGAATCCTGAAGTCCTGGAATCCTGGAGTCCTGAATACCTGAAGTCCTCCCTGGACCCTGGAATCCTGAGTCCTGAAGTCCTGGAAATCCCTGGAGTCCTGAAGTCCTGAAGTCCTGGAAGTCCTGAATCCTGAAGTCCTGGAATCCTGGAAGTCCTGAAGTCCTGGAAGTCCTGGAAGTCCTGAATCCTGGAAAGTCCCTGGAAGTCCTGAATACCTGAATCCTGGAGTCCCTGAAGTCCTGAAGTCCTGGAATACCCTGAAGTCCTGAATCCTGAAGTCCCTGGAATGAATCCTGAAGTCCTGGAATCCTGAAGTCCTGAATCCTGGAATCCTGAATCCTGGAATCCTGGAAGTCCTGGAAGTCCTGGAATCCTGAAGTCCTGGAAACCCTGAATCCTGAAGTCCTGGAAACCTGGAATCCTGGAATCCTGAAGTCCTGGAATCCTGAAGTCCTGAAGTCCTGGAAACCCTGAAGTCCTGGAATCCTGGAATCCTGAATCCTGGAGTCCTGAAGTCCTGGAATCCTGGAATCCTGAAGTCCTGGAAGTCCCTGAAGTCCTGGAAGTCCTGGAGTCCCTGAAGTCCTGAATCCTGGAAGTCCTGGAAACCCTGAATCCTGAAGTCCTGAAGTCCTGAAGTCCTGGAAGTCCTGAATCCTGGAAGTCCTGGAAGTCCTGGAAGTCCCTGAATCCTGGAAGTCCTGGAATCCTGAAGTCCTGGAAACCCTGAAGTCCTGGAATCCTGAAGTCCTGGAATCCTGAAGTCCTGAATCCTGGAGTCCTCCTGAAGTCCTGGAAGTCCTGAAGTCCTGGAAACCCTGAAGTCCTGAAGTCCTTCCTGGAAGTCCTGAAGTCCTGAAGTCCTGAAGTCCTGGAATCCTGGAAGTCCCTGAAGTCCTGGAGTCCTGAAGTCCTGGAATCCTGGAGTCCTGAAGTCCTGAATCCTGGAAGTCCTGGAAGTCCTGGAAGTCCTGAAGTCCTGAAGTCCTGGAAACCCCTGAAGTCCTGGAGTCCTGAAGTCCTGGAATTCCTGGAAGTCCTGAATCCTGGAATCCTGAAGTCCTGAAGTCCTGAAGTCCTGGAATCCTGGAAGTCCTGAAGTCCTGGAAACCCTGAATCCTGGAATCCTGTCCTGAAGTCCTGGAAGTCCTGAAGTCCTGGAATCCTGGAAGTCCTGAAGTCCTGGAAGTCCTGAAGTCCTGGAAGTCCTGGAAGTCCTGGAATCCTGAAGTCCTGGAGTCCTGAGTCCTGGAAGTCCTGGAAGTCCTGGAAACCCTGGAATCCTGAAGTCCTGAATCCTGAAGTCCTGGAGTCCTGAAGTCCTGGTCCCTGGAAGTCCTGAATCCTGGAAACCCTGAAGTCCTGGAATCCTGAAGTCCTGAATCCTGAAGTCCTGGATCCCTGGAAGTCCTGAAGTCCTGAAGTCCTGGAAGTCCTGGAAGTCCTGAAGTCCTGGAAACCCTGGAGTCCTGGAAGTCCTGAAGTCCTGAAGTCCTGAAGTCCTGAAGTCCTGGAAACCCTGAAGTCCTGGAATCCTGAAGTAGTCCCTGGAGTTCCTGGAATCCTGGAGTCCTGGAAGTCCTGGAAGTCCTGGAATCCTGAAGTCCTGGATTCCTGGAAGTTCCTGGAAGTCCCTGGAATACCCTGGAATTCCTGAAGTGCCTGAAGTCCTGAATCCTGGAAGTCCTGAAGTCCTGGAATCCTGGGAGTTCCTGAGTCCTGAAGTCCTGGAGTCCTGGAGTCCCTGAAGTCCCTGAACCCTGAAGTTCCTGGAGTGCCTGGAATTCCTGGAATACCTGAAGTCCTGGAGTAACCTGAAGTCCTGGAGTAGCTGAAGTCCTGAAGTAGCGGAGTTCCTGGAATCCTGAAGTCGGAGTACCTGAAGTCCTGAAGTCCTGGAATTCCTGGAAGTCCTGAAGTCCTGGAATACCTGGAGTACCTGAAGTCCTGGAGTCCTCTGGAATTCCTGAAGTTCCTGGAATCCTGAAGTCCTGAATCCTGAAGTCCTGGAAGTCCTGAAGTCCTGAAGTCCTGAAGTCCTGGAAGTCCTGAAGTCCTGGAAACCCTGGAGTCCTGAAGTCCTGGAAGTCCCTGGAATCCTGAAGTCCTTGGAAGTCCTTGGAGTCCCTGAAGTCCTGGAAGTCCTGGAAGTCCTGGAAGTCCTTGGATCCTGAAGTCCTGGAGTCCCTGAAGTTCCTGAAGTCAAGTCCTGAAGTCCTGGAAGTCCTCGGAGTCCTGAAGTCCTGGAGTCCTGAAGTAGCTGAAGTCCTGGAGTCCCTGGAGTCCTGAAGTCCCTGGAGTTCCTGAAGTCCTGAAGTCTGGAAACCCTGAAGTCCTGAAGTCCTGAAGTCCTGAAGTCCTGGGAAGTCCTGAATGCCTGAAGTCCTGGAAACCCTGAAGTCCTGGAACCCTGAATCCTGAAGTCTGAAGTCCTGAAGTCCTCAATCCTGGAATCCCTGGGAGTCCTGGAAGTAGCTGAAATCCCTGGGAGTTCCTGAAGTCCTGAAGTCCTTGGAGTCCTGGAATTCCTGAAGTCCTCGAAGTCCTGAAGTCCTGGAGTACCTGAAGTCCTGGAAACCCTGAAGTCCTGGAGTAATCCTGGAGTTCCTGGAATACCCTGGAGTAGCTGAAGTCCTGGAAGTCCTGGAATGCCTGGAGTCCCTGGAATCCTGAGTGCCTGAATCCTGGAAGTCCTGGAAACCCTGAAGTCCCTGGAAGCCCTGGAATCTGGAAGTCCTGAAGTCCTGGAATCCTGGATCCTGAAGTGCCTGAAGTCCTGGAATTCCTGGATGCCTGGAATGGAGTCCTGAAATCCTGAAGTCCTGGAATTCCTAACGTGCCTGGAGTCCTGGAAACCCTGGAATCCTGAAGTCCTGGAATACCTGAAGTCCTGAATTCCTGGAAGTCCTGGGAAGTCCTGGAAGTCCTGGAATACCTGGAGTCCTGCTCCTGAAGTCCTGGAGTCCCTGGAGTCCTGAAGTCCTGGAAACCCTGGAATCCTGGAAGTCCTGAAGTCCTGGAAACCTGAAGTTCCTGAAGTCCTGGAAGTCCCTGGAAGTCCTCTGAAGTCCTGGAAACCCTGGGAAGTTCCTGGAGTCCCTGAAGTCTGGAATACCTGGAAGTCCCTGGGAGTTCCTGAAGTGGAATACCTGAAGTCCTGGAATACCTGAAGTCCTGGAAACCCTGAAGTCCTGAAGTCCTGGAGTGGAGTCCTGGAATCCTGAAGTTCCTGAAGTCCTCAAAGTCCTGAAGTCCTGGAAACCCTGAAGTCCTGAAGTTCCTGGAAGAATCCTCAATACCTGGAGTCCTCAATACTGGAATACCTGAAGTCCTGGAAACCCTGGAAACCCTGGAATCCTGAAGTCCTGAATCCTGGAAGTCCCTGGAAACCCTGAAGTCCTGAAGTCCTGAATCCTGAAGTCCTGGAAGTACTGAAGTCCAATCCTGGGAAACCCTGAAGTCCTGGAGTCCCTTGGATACTGAAGTCCTGGAGTCCCTGAAGTCCTGGAATACCTGGAGTCACTTGAAGTCCTGGAAGTCCTGAAGTCCGGTGGCGTAGCAATCATTGAAGTCCTGGAATGCCTGAATACCTGGAATCCTGGAATCCTGAAGTCCTCCTGGAAGTCCTGGAAGTCTGGAACCCTGGAATTCCTGGAATTCCTGAAGTCCTCAATGGAGTCCTTGGAGTCCTGGAGTCACAAAATCCTTGGAGTCCTTGGAGATCCTGGAAGTCCTGGAATCCCTGAAGTTCCTGGAACCTTCTGGAGTCCTGAAGTAGCCTGAAGTCCTGAAGTCCCTGAAGTCCTGAAGTCCTGGAGTCCTGGAATTCCTGGAAACCCTGAAGTCCTGGAAGTCTGAAGTCCTGAAGTCCTGGAAGTCCTGAAGTCCTGGAAGTCCTGAAGTCCCTGAAGTCCCTGGAAATCCTGGAATCCTGAAATCCCTGGAGTCCCTGAAGTCCTGAAGTCCTGGACCTGGAAACCCTGAAGTCCTGGAAACCCTGAAGTCCTGGAATCCTGAAGTCCTGAAGTCCTGGAGTCCTGAAGTCCTGAAGTCCTGGAATACCTGGAGTCCTGAAGTCCTGGAAGCCTGGAGTCCCTGGAATCCTGAAGTCCTGAAGTCCTGGAATCCTGAAGTCCTGGAATCCCTGAATCCTGGAGTCCCTGGAAGTCCTGAAGTCCTGGAGTCCTGAATCCTGGATCCTGAAGTCCTGGAATTCCTGAAGTCCTGAAGTCCCTGGAATCCTGAATACCTGAAGTCCTGGAGTCCTGAATCCTGAAGTCCTGAAGTCCTGGAAACCCTGAAGTCCTGGAGTCCTGAAGTCCTGGAATCCTGAAGTCCTGAAGTCCTGAAGTCCTGGAGTCCTGAAGTCCTGGAATCCTGAAGTCCTGGAGTCCTGAAGTCCTGAAGTCCTGGAATCCTGGAAGTCCTGGAAGTCCTGAATCCTGGAGTCCCTGGAAGTCCTGGAGTCCCTGAAGTCCTGAAGTCCTGAAGTCCTGGAGTCCTGGAAACCTGAAGTCCTGGAAACCCTGGAATCCTGGAAGTCCTGGAAACCCTGAATCCTGAAGTCCTGGAATACCTGAAGTCCTGAAGTCCTGAAGTCCTGAATGCCTGGAAACCCTGAAGTCCTGGAAGTCCTGGAAGTCCCTGAAGTCCTGGAAGTCCTGAAGTCCTCAAGTCCTGAAGTCCTGGAATCCTGAAGTCCTGAAGTCCTGAAGTCCTGAAGTCCCTGAAGTCCTGAAGTCCTGAAGTCCTGGAATCCTGAAGTCCTGAAGTCCTGGAAAGTCCTGAAGTCCTGGAAACCCTGGAATCCTGGAAGTCCTGAAGTCCCTGGAGTCCTGAATCCTCCTGAAGTCCTGAAGTCCTGAAGTCCTGGAAACCCTGAAGTCCTGGAATCCTGAAGTCCTGAAGTCCTGGAAGTCCCTGAAGTCCTGAAGTCCTGGAATACCTGAAGTCCTGGAAGTCCTGAAATCCTGAAATCCTGAAGTCCCTGAAGTCCTGGAAGTCCTGGAATCCTGGAAGTCCTGAAGTCCTGAAGTCCTGGAATACCTGGAAACCCTGAAGTCCTGAAGTCCTGGAGTCCTGAAGTCCTGGAGTCCTGAAGTCCTGGAGTCCTGGAAGTCCTGAAGTCCTGGAAGTCCTGGAATCCTGAAGTCCTGGAAGTCCTGAAGTCCTGGAATCCTGGAGTCCTGGAAGTCCTGAAGTCCTGGAGTCCTGAAGTCCTGGAGTCCCTGAAGTCCTGGAATCCTGAAGTCCTGGAATCCTGAAGTCCTGGAAACCCTGGAGTCCTGAAGTCCTGAATCCTGAAGTCCTGGAAACCCTGAATGCCTGAAGTCCTGGAGTCCAAATCCTGAAGTCCTGGAAGTCCTGAAGTCCTGGAAACCCTGAAGTCCTGGAAACCTGAAGTCCTGAAATCCTGAAGTCCTGGAGTCCCTCCTGAAGTCCTGGAATCCCTGAAGTTCCTGGAGTCCTGGAATCCTGAAGTCCTGGAAACCCTGAAGTCCTCAAATCCTGGAAACCCTGAGTTCCTGGAAGTCCTGAAGTCCTGAAGTCCTGAATCCTGGAAGTCCTGAAGTCCTGGAAACCCTGAAGTCCTGGAATCCTGAAGTCCTGAAGTCCTGAAGTCCTGGAATCCTGAAGTCCTGGAAACCCTGAAGTCCTGAATTCCTGGAAACCCTGAATCCTGAAGTCCTGGAAGTCCTGGAAACCCTGAAGTCCTGGAATCCTGGAATCCCTGAAGTCCTGAAGTCCTGGAAGTCCTGAAGTCCTGGAATCCTGAATCCTGGAGTCCCTGGAAACCCTGAAGTCCTGAAGTCCTGGAATCCTGGAAGTCCTGGAATCCTGGAGTCCTGAAGTCCTGGAAACCCTGAAGTCCTGGAGTCCTGAAGTCCTGGAAGTCCTGGAATCCTGAATCCTGGAAGTCCTGGAGTCCTGGAGTCCTGAAGTCCTGGAATCCTGAAGTCCTGGAGTCCTGAAGTCCTGGAAACCCTGGAATCCTGAAGTCCTGAAGTCCTGAAGTCCTGGAAGTCCTGAAGTCCTGGAATTCCTGAAGTCCTGGAAGTCCTGGAAGTCCTGGAATCCTGAAGTCCTGGAATCCTGAAGTCCTGAAGTCCTGAAGTCCTGGAGTCCTGGAAGTCCTGAAGTCCTGGAGTCCTGGAATCCTGAAGTCCTGGAAGTCCTGGAAGTCCTGGAGTCCTGGAAGTCCTCCTGGGAGTCCTGAATCCTGAAGTCCTGGAATTCCTGAAGTCCTGGAAACCCTGAAGTCCTGAAATCCTGGAGTCCTGGAATCCCTGGAAGTCCTGAAGTCCTGGAAACCCTGAAGTCCTGAAGTCCTGGAAGTCCTGGAAGTCCTGGATACCTGAAGTCCTGGAAATCCTGAAGTCCTGAAGTCCTGGAATTCCTGGAAACCCTGAAGTCCTGGAAACCTGGAAGTCCTGAAGTCCTGAAGTCTGGAATCCTGAAGTCACTTACTGAAGTAGCCTGAAGTCCTGGAAACCCTGAAACCCTGAAACCTGAAACCTGAAATCCTGGAAACCCTGAATACTGAAAATCCTAAAGTCCTGGAAGTCCTGGAATCCCTAATCCTGAATCCTGAATACTGAAGTCCTGAAGTCCTTGAAGTCCGGTGGCCTTCCTGGAAGTCCTCAGAAGTCCTGGGAGTCCTGGAATACCTGGAATTCCTGGAAACCCTAAAGTGCCTGAATCCTGAATGTTCCTGGAAGGTCAACGTCCTAAAATATGCAATCCTGGAGTCCCTAAAATCCTGGAAACCCTGGAAACCCTCAATAAACCTGGAGTCCCTGGAATCCCTGGAGTCCCTAAATCCTGGAGTAGCCTGGCAAGTTCCTGAAGTATCTGGAAACCCTGGAATTCCCTCATCCCTGGAATCCTGGAGTCCCAAACCCTGGAAACCTGGAAGTCCCTGAAGTCCTGAATCCCTGGAAACCCTAATACCTGGAAACAAATCCTGGTAGCAAAATCCTGAGTCCTTGGGAGTCCTGGAATTCCTTGAAGTCCCTAAAATCTGAAACCTGAAACGCTGAATCCTGAAGTAGCACAATCCTGGAAACCCTGAAGTACCAATACCTGGAAACCTGGAATTCCTGAAGTCCCTGAAGTCCTGGAGTAAACCCTGGTGAATCTGAATCCTGAAGTCCCTAAACCCTGAAGTCCTGGTGAAGTCCTGGAATACCCTAAAATCACCTGAAGTCCTGGAAACCGTCGGTAGCGAAGTCTGCAGCAAACCCTGGATCCTGGAGTCCTGGAATCCTGGAAGTACTGCTGAAGTCCTGGAGTCCTAAGTAGCCAAATCCCTAGTCCTGGAACCCTGGAATCCTGGAGTCCTGAAGTCCTGGAATCCTGGGAAGTCCTGAATTCCTGAAGTGCCTGAAGTCCTGGAAACCTTCTGAATCCTGGAGTGCCTGAAATACCTGAAGTCCTGAAGTGCCTCGGGTGGCAAATTCACCTGGAATCCTGGAAACCCTGAAGTCCTCAGTCCTTGAAGTCCTGGAATGCCTGGAAACCGAAGTCCTGGAGTCCTGGAATCCCCTGGAATCCTGAAGTCCTGAAGTAGCCTGGAATCCTGGAGTTCCTGAAGTCCTGGAAACCCTAAACCCTGAAATTCCTGAAGTTCCTAAGTCCTGAAGTCCCTGGAGTCCCTGAAGTCCTGGATGCCTGGAATCCCTGAAGTCCCTGGAGTCCTGGGAAGTCCTGCCCTGAAACCCTGGAAACCCTGAAGTCCTGGGAAGTTCCTGAAGTCCTGAAGTCCTGAAGTCCTGAAGTCCTGAAGTGCCTGGAAACCCTGAAGTCCTGAAGTCCTGAAGTCCTGAAGTCCTGAAGTCCTGATCCCTGGAAACCCTGAGTTCCTGGAAGTGCCCTGGAGTCACCCTGGGAGTTCCTGGAGTCCTGGGAGTCCTGGGAAACCCTGAAACCCTGGAGTAGCAAATACCTGCCCTGAAGTTCCTGAAGTGCCTGGAATCTGGAATCCTGAATACCTGAAGTCCTGAAGTCCTGGAAACCCTGAAGTCCTGAAGTCCTCAATCCTGAAGTCACAATCCTGGAATACCTGGAGTTCAATCCTGGAAATAGCAAATCTGGAAACCCTGGAGTTCCTGAAGTCCTGAAGTCCTGGAGCCCCTGAAGTCCCTGATAGTCCTGAAGTCCTGAAGTCCTGGAGTCCCTCAATACCTGAAGTCCTGGAAACCCTAGCAATACCTGGAGTCCTGGAATTCTGGAGTCCTGCTGAAGTCCTTGAAGTCCTGGAATCCTGAAGTCCTGGAGTCACCTGAAGTCCCTGAAGTCCTGGAAGTCCTGAAGTCCTGGAGTCCTCTGGAAGTCCTGAAGTCCTGAATACTGAAGTACCTGGAATTCCTGAAGTCCCTGAAGTCCTGAAGTCCTGGAATCCTGGTAGTCCTGGAGTTCCTGGAAGTCACCTGAAGTCCTGGAAACATCCTGGAAATCCTGAAGTCCTGGAAGTCCTGAATACTGATGGCATACCCTGAAGTCCTGGAGTCAAATACTGAAGTCCTGAAATCCTGGAAGTCCTGGAATGTTCCTGGAAGTAGCGGAGTCCTGGAAGTCCTTGGAGTCCCTGAAACCTGAAGTCCCTGAAGTCCTGAAGTCCTGAAGTCCTGAAGTCCCTGAAGTCCTGGAATCCTGAAGTCCTGGAATAGCTGAAGTCCTGGAAGTCCCTGAAGTCCCTGGAAACCCTGAAGTCCTGAAGTCCTGGAGTCCTGAAGTCCTGGAATACCTGAAGTCCTTGGAGTCCCTGAAGTACTGAAATCCTTGAAGACCCTGAATCCTGGAAGTAGCCTGAAGTCCTGAAGTAGCAAATCCTGAAGTAGCCTGGAATCCAACTGGAATACCTGAAGTGAAGTAGCTGAAGTCCCTGGAATACCCTGAAGTCCTGAAGTCCTGAAGTCCTGGAATCCTCCTGGAAACCCTGAAGTCCTGAAGTCCTGAATACCTGAAGTTGAAGTCCTGGAAACCCTGAAGTCCTGAAGTCCTCAAAGTGCTGAATGCCTGGAGTCCTGGAAGTCCCTGGAATCCTGAAGTCCTGAATCCTGGAGTCCTGGAAGTCACCTTGAAGTCCCCTGGAAACCCTGAAGTCCTGGAATACCTGGAATGCCCTGAAGTACCTGAAGTTCCTGGAAACCCTGGAGTCCTGAAGTATTGGAGTCCTGGAATACTGAAGTCCTGGAAACCCTGGAAGTCCTGGAAATTCCTGGAATTCCTGGAAGTCCCTGAAGTCCTGGGAGTCCTGGAAGTCCTGAATACCTGAAGTCCTGGAAGGTCTGGAAACCCTGAAGTCCTGGAATCCCTGAAGTCCTGAAGTCCTGGAAGTCCTGGAAGTCCTGGAATTCCCTGGAATACCTGAATGCCTGGAAGTCCCTGGAATGGTCTGAAGTGCCTGGAATCCTGGAATACCTGAAGTAGCAAATCCTGAAGTCCTGAAGTCCCTGGAATCCTGAAGTGCCTGAAGTCCTGGAAGTCCTGGGAGTCCTCAAATCCTGGAGTCCCTGAAGTCCTGAATCCTGGAGTCCTCCGAAGTGAAATCCTGAAGTCCCTGGAGTCCTGAAGTCCTGGAAATGCCTGGAGTCCTTGAAGTCCTGAAATCCCTGAAGTCCTGGAAACCCTGAAGTCCTGAAATTCCCTGAAGTCCTGAATGCCTGAAGTGCTACTGAATTCCTGAAGTCCTGAAGTCCTGAAGTGAATCACTGAAGTCACCTGAAGTCCTCCCTGGATCGTCCCTAAATCCTGGAAACCCTGAATCCTGAAGTCCTTGGAGTCCCTGAAGTACCTGAAATCCCTGAAGTCCTGAAGTCCTGGAAACCTGAAATCCTGAAGTCCTGAAGTCCTGAAGTCCTGCCTGAAGTCCTGTCACAAATCCTGAAGTCCTGGAATACCCTGGACAATTCCTGGAATCCTGGAAACCTGGAAGTCCCTGAAGTCCTGGAAGTCCCTGGAAGTCCTGAAGTCCTGGAAACCCTGAAGTCCTGAAGTCCCTGAAGTCCTGGAAGTCCTGGAAGTAGCCTGAAACCCTGAAGTCCTGGAAGTGCCTGGAAGTCCTGAAGTCCTGGAAGTCCTGAAGTCCTGGAATACCTGAAGTAGCCTGAAGTCCTGGAATCCTGGAATCTCCTGGAATCCTGAAGTCCTGGAAGTCTGGAATAGCTGAAGTCCTGGAATCCCTGAAATCCTGAAGTCCTGGAAATACTGAAGTCCTGAAGTCCTGGAAACCCTGAAGTCCCTCTGGAAACCTGGAATCCCTGAAGTCCTGGAGTGAAGTCCTGGAAGCAAATCCTGAATCCTGGAATAGTGAATCCTGAAGTCCTGGAATCCTGGAATCCTGGAATTCCTGAAGTCCTGAAGTCCTGGAAGTCCCTGGAATTCCTGGAAGTCCCTGGAATGCCTGGAAGTCCTGAAGTCCTGGAAGTCCTGGAAGTCCTGGAAACCCTGAAGTCCTTGAAGTACTGAAGTCCTGAAGTCCTGGAAACCCTGAATCCTGCCTGGAGTCCTGGAAGTCCTGAAGTCCCTGAATGCCTGGAATGTCCTGGAATCCTGGAAGTCCTCGAAGTGCCTTGAAGTCCCTGAAGTCCTGAAGTGCCTGAATCCTGGAAACCCTGAAGTCCTGGAATACCTGAAGTCCTGAATGAAGTCCTGAAGTCCTGAAGTCCTGGAAACCCTTGGAGTCCTGGAATCCTGGAAGTCCCTGGAAGTACCTGGATCACAAATCCTGGAAACCCTGAAATCCTGAATCCTGGAAGTCCTGAATACTGAAGTCCTGAAGTCCTGGAGTCCTGAAGTCCTGGAAGTCCTGGAACTGAAGTCCTGGAGTCCTGGAATCCTGGAAGTCCTGAAGGTCCTGAATGGCTCCTGGAATTCCTGGAAGTCCCTGAAGTATAGCCTGAAGTCCTGGAAGTCCTGGAAGTAGCACCTGAAGTCCTGGAAAATCCTGAAGTCCTGAAGTCCTGAATACCTGGAAGTGCCTGAAGTCCTGAAGTCCTGGAGTCCTGAAGTCCCTGAAGTCCTGAAGTCCTGGAGTAGCAATCCTGGAGTCCTGGAAGTCCTGGAGTCCCCTGAAGTCCTGGAGTTCCAAAGTCGGAGTTCCTGGAAACCCTGAAGTACCTGAAATCCAAATCTGAAGTCCTCGAAGTCCTTGAAGTCCTGAAGTCCTGGAAGTCCTGGAAACCCTGAAGTATTGAACGATCACTGAAGTACCTGAACCCTGGATGCCTGGAGTCCTGAAGTCCTGAAGTCCTGGAAACCCTGAAGTCCTGAAGTCCTGAAGTCCTGGAAAATCCTGGAATCACTGAAGTCACAATCCTGGAATCACCTGAATGACATCAATCACGAAGTCACGAGGTCACGGAAGTCCTGGAAACCCTGAAGTCCCTGAAGTCCTGAAGTACCTGAATCCTGGAAATCCTGGAAACCCTGGAAGTCCCTGAAGTCCTGGAAACCCTGAAGTCCTGAAGTCCTGAAGTCCTGAATCCTGAAGTCCTGGAATAACCATCGATCCTGGAATAGCTGAAGTCCTGAAGTCCTGAAGTCCTGAAGTCCTGAAGTCCTGGAAGTCCTGGAGTCCCTGGAATCCTGAAGTCCTGGAAGTACCCTTGAAGTCCCTTGGAGTCCCTGAAGTCCTGAAGTCCTGAAGTCCTGGAATACCTGAAGTCCTGGAAGTCCCTTGAAGTCCTGGAGTCCTGGAAGTCCCTGGGAAGTCCTGGAGTCCTGAAGTCCCTGAAGTCCTGAATCCTCAATCTGGAAACCTGGAGTGAATCCTGAAGTCCTGAAGTAGCCCCTGAAGTCCTGAAGTCCTGGAATTCCTGGATACCTGAAGTCCTCAAACCCTGGAAACACTGAAGTCCTGATCACGATCCTGAAGTCCTGGAAACCCTGAATAGCCTGGAAAATCCTGGAAGTCCTGAAGTCCCTGGAAGTCCTGAAGTAGCTGAAGTCCTGGAAAATCCTGAAGTCAATCCTGTCGATAGCTGAAATCCTGAAGTCCTGGAGTCCTCGGTGCCACAAGTCCATGGTCACTGAAGTCCTCAATACCTGGATAGCCTGAAGTACTAGAAGTCCCTGGAAATCACTGAAGTCCTGAAGTCCCTGGATCACAAATGAAGTCCTGGAATCCTGGAGTCCTTGGAAAGTGCCTGAAGTCCTGGAATCCTGAAGTCCTGGAAGTCCTGCACAAAGTCACTGAAGTCCTGAAGTCTGGAGTCCCTGAAGTCCTGGAAAGTCCTGAAGTAGCCTGGAGTACTGAAGTCCTTGGAATAGCTGAAGTCCTCGAAACCCTGAAGTCCTGAAGTACCTGAAGTCACCAAACCCTGGAAGTCCTGCCCTGAAGTCCTGGAAACCCTGAAGTCCTGGACAGCTGAAGTCCTGGAAACCCTGGAAGTCCCTGAATCCTGGAGTCCTGGAATGCCCTGGAGTCCTGAAGTCCTTGAAGTCCCTTGAAGTGCCTGGAAGTCCTGAAAGTCCTGAAGCCCTGGAAGTCCTGAAGTCCTGAAGTCCTGGAGTTTCCCCTGGGAGTTCCTGAAGTCCCTGAATACTGAAGTCCTGAAGAAACCCTAAATACTGATCCTGAAGTCCTGGAAGCCCTGAAGTCCGGAGTCCCTGAAGTCCTGGAGTGCCTGAAGTCCCTGAAACCTGAAGTCCCTGGAATCACTGAAACCCTGAAACCCTGGAGTCCCTTGAAGTCCTGAAGTACCTGAAGTTCCCTGAATACCTGGAAACCCTGAAGTCCTGAAGTCCTGGAAGTTCCTGGAAACCCTGAATCCTGGAAGTCCCTGAAGTCCTGAAGTCCTGGAAACATCCTGGAGTCCTTGAAGTCCTTGGAAGTCCTGGAGATCCCTGGAATCCTGGAAGTGCCTGGAATCCTGAAGTCCTGAAGTCCTGAAGTCCTGGAAACCCTGGAAACCAATGCCTGAAGTCCTCAAAGTCCTGAAGTGCAGCATCCTGGATGGCCAATATCCCTGAAGTCCTGGAAACCCTGAAGTCCCTGGAGTCCCTTGAAGTCCTGGAAAAATCCTCGGAGTCTCCTGAAGTCCTGAAGTCCCTGGAGTCCCTGGAAATCCCTGGAATGCTGAATCCTGGGATAGTCCTGGAATGCCTGGAGTCCTGGAAGTGGAAACCCTGAATACCTGGGAGTCCTGAAGTCCTGGAGTCCTCTGAAGTCCCTGGAAGTCCCTGGAGTCCTGAAGTCCTGGAATCCTGGAATCCTTGAAGTCCTGGAATCCTGAAGTCCGGTGCACCAATCCTGGAAGTTCCTGAAGTCCTGAAGTCCTGAAGTCCTGGAATGCCTGAAGTCCTGGAGTTCCCTGAAGTCCTGAAGTCCTGAAGTCCTGAAGTCCTGGAAGTCCTGGAATCCTGAATAGTCCGGTGCTGGAGGATCCTCCTAATCCTGGAAATCCCTGAATCCTGAAAATCCTGAAGTCCTGGAAGTCCTGGAAGTCCTGAAGTCCTGGGAGTTCCTGAAGTCCTGAAGTCCTGGAAACCCTGAAGTCCTGGAAATCCTGAAGTCCTGGAATCCTGGAATTCCCTGGAGTCCTGAAGTCCTGAAGTCCCTCAAATCCTGGAGTCCTGGAAGTCCTGAAGTCCTGGAATACCTGGAAATCCTGAAGTCCTGGAAGTCCTGGGAGTCCGGTCAGTCCCTGGAAGTCCTGGAAGTCCTGGAATCCTGGAAGTTCCTGAAGTCCTCTGAAGTCCTGGAAACCCTGGAGTCCTGAAGTCCTGAAGTCCTGAAGTCCTGAAGTCCTGAAGTCCTGAAGTCCTGGAAACCCTTGAAGTCTGCTGGAATACCTCAATGCCTGGAATCCTGGAACCTGAAGTCCTGGAAACCCTGAAGTCCTGAAGTCCTGGAATCCTGAAGTCCCTGGAAACCCTGAAGTCCTGAAGTCCTGGAAGTCTGAAGTCCTGGAATCCTGAAGTCCTCAAATCCTGAAGTCCTGAAGTCCTGGAAGTCCTGAAGTCCTGAAGTCCTGGAAGAATACCTGAAGTCCTGGAGTCCTGAAGTCCTGGAAGTCCTGAAGTCCTGGAATACCTGAAGTCCTGGAAACCCTGAAGTCCTGGAGTGCCTGGATACTGAGTTCCTGGAAGTGCCTGAAGTCCTGAAGTCCTGGTGGGCAATCCTGGAATCCTGAAGTCCTGGAATTCCTGGAGTGCCTGGAATTCCTGGAATACCTGGAAGTACCTGGAAGTAGCAATCCTTGGAGTCCTGAAGTCCTGGAAACCCTGGAAGTCCTGGAAACCCTGGAGGTCCCTTGGAGCTGAAATCCTGGAGTGCCTGGCAAATCCTGGAAGTCCTGGAAGTCCTGGAAACCCTGAAGTCCTGGAATTCCTGGAAGTCCCTGGAAACCCTGGATAGTCCTGGAAGTAGCATCTGAAGTCCTGAAGTCCTGAAGATGAAGTAGCTGAATCCGGTGCCTGGGAGTTCCTGAAGTCCTGGAGTCCCTGGAGTCCTTGGAATGCCTGAAACCTGAAGTCCTGGAGTCCTGGAAATCCTGGGAGTTCCTGGAAGTCCTGGAAACCCTGAAATAGCCTGAAGTCCTGAAGTCCTGGAGACCCTGGAAGTCCTGAAGTCCCTGAAGTCCTGGAAATCCTGATACCTGGAAACTGAAGTCCTGGAATGCCTGGAAGTCCCTGGAAACCCTGGAGTACCCTGAAGTCCTCAATCTGAAGTCCTGAATCCTGAAATCCTGGAATTCCTGCCTCATCCTGGATCACCACCCTGAAGTCCTGAAGTCCTGGATACCCTGAAGTCCTGAAGTACTGAATACCTGGAATAGCCTGAAGTGTCTGGAATCTGGAAGTCCCTGGAATGCCTGAAGTCCTTGGAATCCTCTGAAGTCCTGAAGTCCTGGAGTTCTGAAGTCCTGGAAGTGCCTGAATCCTGGAATCCTGAAATCCTGAATGCCTGAAGTCCTGAAGTAGCCAATACCTGAAGTCCTGGATGGCCCTGGAATTCCTGAAGTCCCTGGAAACCCTGAAATCCTGGAATGCCTGGAAGTACCTGAGTCCCTGGAATACCTGAAGTACAATCCTGGAAATTCCTGAAGTCCCTGAATACCTGAAATCCTGGAGTTCCTGGAAGTCCTGAAGTCCTCAATACCTGGAGTCTGCGAAGTCCTGGAATGCCTGAAGTCACCATACCTGGAGTTGCTGAAGTCCTGGAAGTCCTGGAGTCCTTGGAGTGCTGGAAACCCTGAAATCTGAAGTCCTGAAGTAGCAAATCTGGAGTCCTGGAAACCCTGAAGTCCTGGACAAATCCTGAAGTAGCAGTCCCTGAAGTCCTGGAATTCCTGGAAACACTGAAGTCCTGGAGTCCCTGGGAGTTCCTCTGAAGTCCTGAAGTGCTGGAAGTCCTGAAGTAGCCAATACCTGAATCCTGGGAGTCCCTTGGATACTTGGAGTCCTCAATTCCTGGAGTGCCTGGAAGTCCTGGAATACCTGAAGTCCTGAAGTCCTGGAATCCTGAAGTGCACCAAAGTCACTGGAATCCTGGAGTCCCTGAAGTCCTGGAAGTCCTGGAGTCCTGGAGTCCCTGAAGTCCTGGAAACCCTGGAAGTCCTGGAAGTCCCTGGAATCCTGGAAATACTGAAGTCCTAGCAAATCACTGAAGTCCTGGAATGCCTGGAATGCTGAAATCCTGAAGTCCTGGAGATACCTGGAAACACTGAAGTCCTTGGAATGCCTGAAGTCCTGGGAAGTCCTGGAAGTCCTGGAATCCTGGAAGTCCTGAAGTCCTGGAGTACCCTGAATTCCTGAAGTTCCTGGAGTCCGGAGTCACCAATCCTGGAAGTCCCTGGAAGTACCTGAAAATACTGAAATACCTGGAAGTCCTGGAAACCTGGAAGTCCTGGAAGTCCTGAAGTCCCTGGAGTCACCAAAATCTGGAAGTACCTGGAGCAAAGTCACTGAATGCCTGGAATCCTGAAGTGCTGAAGTCCTGGAAGTCCTGGAAGTACCTGGAAGTCCTGGAAGTCCCTGGAAGTCCCTGGAAGTCCTGGAAGTACCTGGAAGTTCCTGAAGTCCTGGAAGATCCCTGAAGTCCTGAGTTCCTGAAGTGAATGCCTGAAGTCCACCAAAGTCCTGAAGTCTGACACTGGAATCCTGGAAGTCCTGGAGTCCCTGGAAACCCTGGAAGTCCTGGAAACCCTGCTGGAAACATAGCTGAAGTCCTTCGGTGCCCCTGGAAGTCCTGAAGTCCTGAAGTACCTGGAGTTCCTTGAAGTCCTGGAATGCCTGGAAGTCCCTGGAATACCTGGAATACCTGGAGTAGCCTGGAAGTCCTGATGACATCCTGGAGTCAAATACTGAAGTCCTGGAGTCTCCTGGAATTCCTGGAGTTCCTGAAGTCCCCTGGAGTCCTGGAAAATCTGGAAGTCCTTGAATCCTGGAGTTCCTGGAATACCTGGAAGTCCTGCTGAAGTGCCTGGAGTCCCTGGAAGTCACTGAAGTCCTGGAATTCCTGGAAAGTAGCAATACTTGGAAATCCCTTGGAGTCCTCGGTGCACCAAAATACTGGAAATCCTGGAATCCCCTGGAGTCCCTGGAAGTACCTGGAAATCCTGGAAACCTGGAAAGTAGCCTGAAGTCCTGGAGTAGCGAAGTCCTGGGAGTGGCCGATCTGGGAAGTCCTGGAATACCTGGAGTACCTGAAGTCCTGAAGTCCTGGAAACCCTGGAAGTCCTGGAATACCTGGAGTAGCTGGAATCCTGGAGTCCTGGGAGTGCCTGGAGTGCCTGGAGTCCCTGGAAACCCTGGAAGTACCTGGGAGTTCCTGGAAGTCCTGAAGTCCCTGAAGTCCTGGAATCCTGGGAGTCCCTGGAAGTCCTGGAAGATCTGGACCCTGGAAACCCTTGGAGTGCCTGGAAGTCCTGGAAGTCCTGAAGTCCTGGAATACCTGGAGTGGCCAATCCTGGAAACCCTGAAGTCCCTGGAAACCCTGAATGCCTGGAAGTCCTGGAAACCCTGGAGTAACAAATCCTGGAGAAGTCCTGGAATTCCTGGGAAGTCCTGGATGCCTCGGGAGTTCCTGAAGTCCGGTGGATAGTCGTATGCTGGAAATGTCTGAAGTCCTGGAAGTCCTGAAGTCCTGGAATACCCCTGGAATTCCTGGAAACTGATGTCCGGTGCCGTTGGAGTCCCTGAAGTCCTGAAGTCCTGAAGTCCTGGTTGGAAGAAGTCCCTGGAATAGCCTGGATAGCTGGAAGTGCCGAAGTCCTGAAGTCCTGAAGTCCTTCGGAATAGCCCTGAAGTCCTGGAGTCCTGGGAGTCCCTTGGAATCCTGAAGTCCTGAAGTCCTGGGAGTTCCTGGAAGTCCTGGAAGTCCTGAAGTCCTGAAATCCTGAAGTCCTGGAAACCCTGAAGATCTGGAAGTCCCTGGAAATTCCTGGAGTCCTGGAATACCCTGGAAGTCCCTGGAGTGGATGCTGGAAGTCCTGGAGTAGCGGCCTCCTGGAATTCCTGAAGTCCTGGAATCCTGGAAGTTCCTGGAGTCCCTGGAAGTCCTGGAAGTACCTGGAATCCTGAAGTCCTGAAGTCCTGGAAACCCTGAAGTCCTGGAAGTCCTGAAGTCCTGAAGTCCTGGAAACCCTGAAGTCCTGGAAACCCTGAAGTCCTGGAGTCCTGAAAGTCCTCCTGGAACCTGAAGTCCTGAAGTCCTGGAAGTCCTCTGAATCCTGGAGTCCTGAAGTCCTGGAGTCCTGAATCCTCTCCTGGAAGTCCTGAAGTCCTGGAAGTCCTGAAGTCCTGGAATCCTGAAGTCCTGGAAGTCCTGCCTGAAGTCCTGGGAACCTGAAGTCCTGAAGTCCTGGAATCCTGGAAGTCCTGAAGTCCTGAAGTCCTGGAATTCCTGAAGTCCTGAATCCTGAAGTCCTGAAGTCCTGAAGTCCTGGAAGTCCTGGATCCTGAAGTCCTGGAATCCTGAAGTCCTGAAGTCCTGGAAGTCCTGGAATCCTGAAGTCCTGTGAAGTCCTGGAAGTCCTGGAAACCTGAAGTCCTTGGAGTCCTGAAGTCCTGGAAACCCTGGAAGTCCTGAAGTCCTGGTCCTGAATCCTGAAGTCCTGGAAGTCCTGAAGTCCTAAATCCTGGAGTCCTGAAGTCCTGGAAACCTGAAGTCCTGAAGTCCTGGAAGTCCTGGAAGTCCTGGAATTCCTGAAGTCCTGGAGTCCTGGAAACCCTGAATCCTGAAGTCCTGGAATACCCTGAAGTCCTGGAAGTCCTGGAGTCCTGGAATCCTGAAGTCCTGAAGTCCTGAAGTGAAGTCCTGAAGTCCTGAAGTCCTGGAAGTCCTGAAGTCCTGAAGTCCTGGAAACCCTGAAGTCCTGAAGTCCTGAAGTCCTGAAGTCCTGGAAACCCTGAAGTCCTGAAGTCCTGGAAACCCTGAAGTCCTGAAGTCCTGAAGTCCTGGAAACCCTGAAGTCCTGAAGTCCTGAAGTCCTGGAGTCCCTGGAATCCTGGAAGTCCTGGAATACCCTGGAAGTCCTGGAAGTCCCTGGAAGTCCTGGAAACCCTGGAATCCTGGAAGTCCTGGAAGTCCTGAAGTCCTGAAGTCCTGAAGTCCTGAAACCCTGGAAACCCTGGAATCCTGAAGTCCTGAAGTCCTGAAGTCCTGAAGTCCTGAAGTCCTGGAAACCCTGAATCCTGAAGTCCTGGAATCCTGGAATCCCTGGAAGTCCTGGAATCCTGAAGTCCTGAAGTAGCAATCCTGGAATCCTGGAGTCCTGGAAGTCCTGGAAACCCTGAAGTCCTGAATCCTGGAGTCCTGGAAACCCTGAAGTCCTGAAGTCCTGGAAGTCCTGGAATCCTGAAGTCCTGGAAGTCCTGGAATCCTGAAGTCCTGGAAGTCCTGGAATCCTGGAAGTCCTGGAAATCCTGAAGTCCTGAAGTCCTGGAAGTCCTGAAGTCCTGGAAGTTCCTGGAAGTCCTGAAGTCCTGAAGTCCTGGAAACCCTGGAATCCTGGAATCCTGAAGTCCTGAAGTCCTGGAAACCCTGAAGTCCTGGAAGTCCTGGAAGTCCTGGAAGTCCTGGAAGTCCTGAAGTCCTGAAGTCCTGGAATCCTGAAGTCCTGGAAGTCCTGGAAGTCCTGGAATCCTGGAAGTCCTGGAAACCCTGAAGTCCTGAAGTCCTGGAATCCTGAAGTCCTGGAAACCCTGAAGTCCTGGAAGTCCTGAAGTCCTGGAATCCTGGAAACCTGAAGTCCTGAAGTCCTGAAGTCCTGAAGTCCTGGAATCCTGAAGTCCTGGAATACCCTGAATCCTGGAAGTCCTGGAGTCCTGAAGTCCTGGAAACCCTGGAATCCTGAAGTCCTGGAGTAGCAAATCCTGAAGTCCTGGAATCCTGAAGTCCTGGAATACCTGAAGTCCTGGAAGTCCTGGAATCCTGAAGTCCTGGAAGTCCTGGAAGTCCTGGAAGTCCTGGAATCCTGAAGTCCTGAAGTCCTGAAGTCCTGGAATACCTGAAGTCCTGGAATCCTGGAGTCCTGGAAGTCCTGAAGTCCTGGAATCCTGGAATCCTGAAGTCCTGAAGTCCCTGGAGTTCCTGGAAACCCTGAAGTCCTGGAATCCTGAAGTCCTGGAAGTCCTGGAAACCCTGAAGTCCTGGAGTTCCTGGAATCCTGGAAACCCTGAAGTCCTGAAGTCCTGGAATCCTGGAAGTCCTGAAGTCCTGGAATCCTGAAGTCCTGAAGTCCTGGAATCCTGGAGTCCTGGAAACCCTGAAGTCCTGGAAACCCTGAACCCTGAAGTCCTGGAGTCCTGGAATCCTGAAGTCCTGGAATCCTGGAATCCTGGAATCCTGAAGTCCTGAAGTCCTGGAAACCCTGAAGTCCTGGAATACCTGAAGTCCTGAAGTCCTGGAAGTCCTGGAAGTCCTGGAATCCTGAAGTCCTGGAGTTCCTGGAATCCTGGAATCCTGAAGTCCTGAAGTCCTGGAAAGTCCTGGAAACCCTGAAGTCCTGAAGTCCTGGAATCCTGGAAACCCTGAAGTCCTGAAGTCCTGGAATCCTGGAATACCTGAAGTCCTGGAATCCTGAAGTCCTGGAAACCCTGAAGTCCTGAAGTCCTGAAGTCCTGGAATCCTGGAGTCCTGGAATCCTGGAATCCTGAAGTCCTGGAATCCTGGAAGTCCTGAAGTCCTGGAAACCCTGAAGTCCTGGAATCCTGGAAGTCCTGAAGTCCTGGGAGTTCCTGAAGTCCTGAAGTCCTGGAGTTCCTGAAGTCCTGGAATACCTGAAGTCCTGAAGTCCTGGAGTTCCTGGAATCCTGGAAGTCCTGGAGTCCTGGAAGTCCTGAAGTCCTGAAGTCCTGGAATCCTGGAATCCTGAAGTCCTGGAGTCCTGAAGTCCTGAAGTCCTGGAGTCCTGAAGTCCTGAAGTCCTGGAAGTCCTGGAGTTCCTGGAGTCCTGAAGTCCTGGAGTCCTGGAGTCCTGAAGTCCTGGAAGTCCTGGAGTCCTGAAGTCCTGAAGTCCTGGAAGTCCTGGAAGTCCTGAAGTCCTGGAATCCTGGAAACCCTGAAGTCCTGGAATCCTGGAAGTCCTGGAAACCCTGAAGTCCTGGAGTCCTGGAAGTCCTGAAGTCCTGGAGTCCTGAAGTCCTGAAGTCCTGAAGTCCTGGAAGTCCTGGAAACCCTGAAGTCCTGGAAGTCCTGGAGTCCTGAAGTCCTGGAAACCCTGAAGTCCTGAAGTCCTGAAGTCCTGGAATCCTGAAGTCCTGGAAGTCCTGGAAGTCCTGAAGTCCTGGAGTCCTGGAGTCCCTGAAGTCCTGAAGTCCTGGAGTCCTGAAGTCCTGGAGTCCTGAAGTCCTGAAGTCCTGGAAGTCCTGGAAACCCTGAAGTCCTGGAATCCTGAAGTCCTGGAATGCCTGGAAGTCCTGGAATCCTGGAATCCTGAAGTCCTGAAGTCCTGGAGTCCTGAAGTCCTGAAGTCCTGGAATACCTGAAGTCCTGGGAGTTCCTGGAGTCCTGAAGTCCTGGAAGTCCTGGAGTTCCTGGAATCCTGGAATACCTGAAGTCCTGAAGTCCTGGAATCCTGGAAGTCCTGGAGTCCTGGAATCCTGAAGTCCTGAAGTCCTGGAATCCTGAAGTCCTGGAATCCTGAAGTCCTGGAAACCCTGAAGTCCTGGAATCCTGGAGTCCTGGAAGTTCCTGGAATCCTGAAGTCCTGGAGTTCCTGAAGTCCTGGAAACCCTGAAGTCCTGGAAACCCTGGAAGTCCTGAAGTCCTGAATACCTGAAGTCCTGGAATCCTGGAATCCTGAAGTCCTGGAATCCTGAAGTCCTGAAGTCCTGAAGTCCTGAAGTCCTGAAGTCCTGGAAACCCTGGAATGCCTGGAATCCTGGAATCCTGAAGTCCTGGAATCCTGAAGTCCTGGAGTCCTGAAGTCCTGAAGTCCTGAAGTCCTGAATGCCTGGAAGTCCTGAAGTCCCTGAAGTCCTGGAATCCTGGAATCCTGGAATCCTGAAGTCCTGGAAACCCTGAAGTCCTGGAAACCCTGGAATCCTGAAGTCCTGGAAGTCCTGGAAACCCTGAAGTCCTGGAATCCTGAAGTCCTGGAAGTCCTGGAATCCTGGAAACCCTGAAGTCCTGAAGTCCTGGAATCCTGAAGTCCTGGAATCCTGAAGTCCTGAAGTCCTGGAAACCCTGGAGTCCTGAAGTCCTGGAAACCCTGAAGTCCTGAAGTCCTGGAGTCCTGAAGTCCTGAAGTCCTGGAAGTCCTGGAAGTCCTGGAATCCTGGAAGTCCTGAAGTCCTGGAGTCCTGAAGTCCTGAAGTCCTGGAATACCTGAAGTCCTGGAAGTCCTGGAAGTCCTGAAGTCCTGGAATCCTGAAGTCCTGGAAACCCTGGAAATCCTGAAGTCCTGGAGTTCCTGAAGTCCTGGAAACCCTGAAGTCCTGGAATACCTGAAGTCCTGAAGTCCTGGAGTCCCTGAAGTCCTGGAGTTCCTGAAGTCCTGGAAACCCTGAAGTCCTGAAGTCCTGAAGTCCTGGAATCCTGGAGTAGCAAATCCTGAAGTCCTGGAATCCTGGAAACCCTGAAGTCCTGGAAGTCCTGGAATCCTGAAGTCCTGAAGTCCTGGAATCCTGGAAGTCCTGGAATCCTGGAATCCTGGAATCCTGAAGTCCTGGAATCCTGGAAACCCTGAAGTCCTGAAGTCCTGGAATCCTGGAAGTCCTGAAGTCCTGAAGTCCTGGAATCCTGAAGTCCTGAAGTCCTGAAGTCCTGAAGTCCCTGGAGTTCCTGGAATCCTGAAGTCCTGGAAACCCTGAAGTCCTGAAGTCCTGAAGTCCTGAAGTCCTGAAGTCCTGAAGTCCTGGAATCCTGGAAGTCCTGAAGTCCTGGAATCCTGAAGTCCTGGAGTCCTGAAGTCCTGAAGTCCTGAAGTCCTGAAGTCCTGGAATCCTGAAGTCCTGGAGTCCTGGAAGTCCTGAAGTCCTGGAATCCTGAAGTCCTGAAGTCCTGAAGTCCTGGAATCCTGAAGTCCTGAAGTCCTGGAAGTCCTGGAATCCTGAAGTCCTGGAATCCTGGAGTCCTGAAGTCCTGGAAACCCTGGAATCCTGGAATCCTGGAGTCCTGAAGTCCTGAAGTCCTGAAGTCCTGGAAGTCCTGAAGTCCTGGAAGTCCTGAAGTCCTGAAGTCCTGGAATCCTGAAGTCCTGAAGTCCTGGAGTCCTGGAAGTCCTGGAAGTCCTGAAGTCCTGGAAGTCCTGGAATCCTGGAATCCTGAAGTCCTGGAAACCCTGAAGTCCTGAAGTCCTGAAGTCCTGGAATCCTGAAGTCCTGAAGTCCTGAAGTCCTGAAGTCCTGGAAACCCTGAAGTCCTGAAGTCCTGGAAGTCCTGAAGTCCTGGAAGTCCTGGAATCCTGAAGTCCTGGAGTCCTGAAGTCCTGAAGTCCTGGAGTCCTGAAGTCCTGAAGTCCTGGAGTCCTGGAAGTCCTGGAAGTCCTGGAGTCCTGAAGTCCTGAAGTCCTGGAAACCCTGAAGTCCTGAAGTCCTGGAAGTCCTGAAGTCCTGGAGTCCTGAAGTCCTGGAGTCCTGAAGTCCTGGAAGTCCTGAAGTCCTGGAAGTCCTGAAGTCCTGGAATCCTGAAGTCCTGGAAGTCCTGGAATCCCTGAAGTCCTGGAATCCCTGAAGTCCTGGAAGTCCTGGAAGTCCTGGAAACCCTGAAGTCCTGGAATCCTGAAGTCCTGGAGTCCTGGAATCCTGAAGTCCTGAAGTCCTGAAGTCCTGAAGTCCTGAAGTCCTGGAAACCCTGAAGTCCTGAAGTCCTGGAGTCCCTGGAAGTCCTGAAGTCCTGAAGTCCCTGAAGTCCTGGAAGTCCTGAAGTCCTGGAATCCTGAAGTCCTGGAAGTCCTGAAGTCCTGAAGTCCTGAAGTCCTGAAGTCCTGGAAACCCTGAAGTCCTGGAAGTCCTGGAAGTCCTGGAATCCTGAAGTCCTGGAATCCCTGAAGTCCTGGAAGTCCTGGAATCCTGGAATCCTGAAGTCCTGGAATCCTGAAGTCCTGGAAGTCCTGGAATCCTGGAATACCTGGAATCCTGAAGTCCTGGAATCCTGAAGTCCTGAAGTCCTGGAATACCTGAAGTCCTGAAGTCCTGGAATCCTGGAAACCCTGGAATCCTGGAATCCTGGAAACCCTGGAATCCTGGAAACCCTGAAGTCCTGGAAGTCCTGAAGTCCTGGAATCCTGAAGTCCTGGAATCCTGAAGTCCTGGAATACCCTGGAATCCTGAAGTCCTGAAGTCCTGGAGTACTGAAGTCCTGGAAGTCCTGAAGTCCTGGAATGCCTGAAGTGCCTGGAAACCCTGAAGTCCTCAATGCCTGGAATTCCTGGAGTCTGGAAACCCTGGAATTCCTGGAATCTGGAATCTGGAGTTCCTGGATGCCTTGGAGTCCCTGAAGTCTGGAAACCCTGAAGTACCTGAAGTCCTGAAGTAGCAAATACTGAAGTCCTGGAAACCCTGAATCCTCAGATAGTGAATCCTGGAGTCCTTGGAGTCCTGGAATCCTCGGGTGGCATACCTGGAGTGCCTGGAAACCCTGGAGTAGCGAAGTAGCAAATACCTGAAGTGACCAGAAGTCCTGGAGTGGCAAGTCCTGGAGTGCCTGAAGTCCTGGAAGGTGACGTCCTGGGAGTTCCTGGAATTCCTGGAAGCCAATCTGGCATCCTTGGAGTCCTTGGAGTGCCTGGGAGTTCCTGGAATCCTCAATACTGAAGTCCTGAAGTCCGGTGCACCAAAGTGTGGGTGGCAACCACTGAAGTCCTGGAAGTCCTGGAGTAGCCAATCCTGGGAGTTCCTGGAGTGCCACCAAAATCCCTGGAAGTCCCTGGAGTCCCTTGGAGTCCCTCGGGAACCCTCAATCCTGGAGTCCCTGAAGTGCTGGAATACCTGGGATAGCTCAATCCTGGAGTGCCTGGAGTGGCCAATCACTGGACAGTGTAAGGCTGGTGGCCGTTGGCATGGCTGATGGCTGGAATCCTCGGTGTGACAAATAACTTGGATGCCTGGAATGCTATAGCAAATGTCCGGTGGCATCCTTGATCCTTGGAGTCTGGAAGTCCTCAGATACCTGGAGTCCTTGGAGTCCCTGGAATCCTCTGGAGTCCTTGGATGCTGGAAACCCTGAAGTCCTGGAGAGTCACCAAAGTGCACATGAAGTCACCTGGAGTCACCGGAGTCCCTGGAATACCTCAAATACTGAAGTCCTCAATGCCTGGAAACCCTGAAGATCCTTGGAGTCCCTGAAGTAGTGAATCTGAAGTCCTTGAAGTCCTGGATACTGAAGTCCTCTGGAAATCTGGAGTCTGAAGTCCTTGGAGATCTGAAGTCCTGGAATGCCTGGAAACCCTGATCTGGAAACCCTGGAAACCCTGAATCCTAAATACCTGGATGCTGAATCTGGAAACCCTGGAAACCCTGGAAACCCTGGAATTCCTTGGATAGCCAATACTGAAGTCCTTGGAGTAGCCAATACCTCAATCTGGAGTCCCTTGGAGTCCCTGAAGTGGCAACCCTGGAAACCCTGAAGTAGCCAATACCTGGAAACCCTGGAGTCCCTTGAAGTGCTGAAGTCCTGAAGTCCCTGAAGTAGCTGAAGTCCCTCAATGGTCAGTCTGAAGTCCCTTGGAGTCCCTGGATAGCTGAAGTGCTGGAAGTCCTCGGGTGCCCCTGGATAGCCAATACCTCTGAAGTCCTGGAAACCCTGAAGTCCTGGAAACCCTCGGGAAACCCTGAATCCTGGAAACACTGAAGTAGCGGAGTCACCAAAATACCTGGAAACCCTGAAGTCTGAAGTCCTGGAATCCTCAATCCTTGAATGCTGGAATGCTGGAATGCCTTGGAGTCCCTGGAAGTCCTCAATACTGAAGTCACCAAACCCTGAAGTCACCGAAGTCACCAAAATCACCAAAGTCACGTCCTGGAAACCCTGGATAGCTGAAGTCCTGGAAACCCTGAATACCTGAAGTAGCAAATACTGAATGCCCCTGGAAGTCCTTCGGTGCACATACCTCGGAGTCTGAAGTCCTCGAAGTCCTCGAGTGCACCAAAGTGGCAACCCTGAAGTAGCAAATCCTGGAAACCCTGGAAACCCTGGAAACCCTGAAGTCCTCAAAATCCTGAAGTCCTGGAATCGCTTCGGAGTAACGCGCGTCGGCAAAGTCACAAATCTGAATGCCTCAGTGTCTGAAGTCCTCGGTGTCCGGTGCCCCTGGAATGCTGAAATCGTCCGGTGCCCCTGGAAACCCTGGAATTAGTGGATCACTGGAATTAGTCCGGTGAATGCTGGAAGTGCTGGAGTGGCAAATCCTCAATCCTCAATCCTGGAAACCCTCAATCCTCAATCCTGGAAGTCCTGAATACCTGGAGTGCTGGAATCTGAAGTAGCAAATCCTGAAATCCTGGAGTGCCTGGAGTGGCCAATACCTGGAGTGCCTGGAATGCCTGAAGTCCTGAATGCCTCAATACTGAATCACTGAAGTCCTGGAAACCCTGAGATCCCTGATCCCTGGAATCCTGAATCCTGAATGCCTGGAAATTCTGAAGTATTGGAGTCCCTGGAGTGCCTGGAAGTCCTTGAATGCCTGGAATACCTGGAAACCCTGGATACTGAAGTCCTGGAATTCCTGGAAGTCCTGGAGTACTGAAGTCCTGAAGTCCCTGGAAACCCTGGAATACTGAATCCCTGGAATGCCTGGAAGTACCTCGAAGTCCTCAATCCTTGGAGTCCCTGGAATACTGGAATACTGAAGTCCTTGAATGCCTGGAATCCTGAAGTCCTCAAATCCTGGAATACCTGGAATACTGAATCCTGAAGATCCTGAATCCTCGGGTGACAGTGGCCAATCCCTGAATCCCTGGAATCCTGGAATATCTGGAATCCTGGAGTACCTGAAGTCCTCGATGCTGAAGTCCTCAATACCTGGAATACTGAAGTCCTCAATACCTGGAATCCTGAATCCTAAATACTGGAATGCTGAATCCTGGAGTGCCTGGAAGTCCTGAATACCTGAATCCTGGGATACCTGAAGTCACCGAAGTCCTTGAAGTCCCTGGAATCCTCTGGAAACCCTGAAGTCCTGAATAGTCGGAGTAGCAAATCCTGGAATTCCTGGAATTCCTGGAGTCCTTGAAGTCCCTGGAAACCCTGGATGACTTGGAGTAGCTCCAGTGCACAGTGAGTGGCCGAATACCTGGAGTCCCTGAAGTCCTCTGAAGTCCTGGAGTGCCTGGAAACCCTGGAGCTGCTGAAGTCACCTGAAGTAGCGAATCCTGGAGTAGCTGAAGTCCTGGGAGTTCCTGAAGTCCTGGAGTCCTCTGAAGTCCTGGAGTGCCTTGGATGCTGAAGTCCTGGATGAGTTGGAGTGCTGAAGTAGCGTAGCAAATCACTGGAGTAGCAAATCCTGAAGATAGCAAATACTGAAGTCCTGGAATACCTTGGAGTGCTGAAGTCCTGAAGTCCTGAATAGCTGGATACTGGAATTCCTGGATACTGGAATTCCTGGATAGACAATACCTCTGACATGACAAATCCTGAAGATAGTGAATCCTGAAGTCACCTGGAAACCCTGGAAACCCTGGAATTCCTGGAATTGCTGGAAATTGGAATTCCTGGAAGCCAATACCTGGAGTAGCGGAGTCTGAAGTCACCAAAATGTGGATACTGAAGTCCTGGGAGTTCCTGGAATTCCTGGATACTGAAGTCCCTGGAAACCCTGGATGCTGATAGTCCGGTGGCATACCTCAATCACTCTGAAGTCCTGGAGTCCTGGAAACCCTGAAGTCCTCCTGGAGTAGCCAAGTCCTGGAAACCCCTGCTGAAGTCCCTGGAAACCCTGGAAACCCTGGAAACCCTGGAAATCCTGAAGTCCTGAAGTCCTGGAGTCCTGAAGTCCTGAAGTCCCTGGAAGTCCCTGGAAACCCTGAAGTCCTGGAGTCCTCCTGGAAACCTGAAGTCCTGGAAGTCCTGGAAGTCCTGGAAGTCCTGGAAGTCCTGGAAACCTGAAGTCCTGAAGTCCTGCCTGGAAACCCTGAAGTCCTGGAATCCTGGAAGTCCTGGAAGTCCTGAAGTCCTGAATTCCTGGAAACCCTGGAGTCCTGAAGTCCTGGAAGTCCTGGAAGTCCTGAAGTCCTACCTGAAGTCCTGGAAACCCTGGAATCCCTGGAAGTCCTGAAGTCCTGAAGTCCTGAAGTCCTGGAAACCCTGGAAGTCCTGGAGTCCTGAAGTCCTGGAATACCCTGAAGTCCTCCTGGAGTCCTGAAGTCCTGGAAGTCCTGGAAGTCCTGGAAACCCTGAAGTCCTGGAAGTCCCTGAAGTCCCTGAAGTCCTGGAGTCCTGAAGTCCTGGAAGTCCTGGAAGTCCTGAAGTCCTGGAAACCCTGAAGTCCTGGAATCCTGAAGTCCTGGAATCCTGGAATCCTGAAGTCCTGAAGTCCCTGGAAACCCTGAAGTCCTGAAGTCCTGGAAACCCTGAAAATCCTGGAGTCCCTGAAGTCCTGAAGTCCTGGAGTCCCTGGAAACCCTGGAAACCCTGAAATCCTGAAGTCCCTGGAGTCCCTGAAGTCCAATCCTGAAACCCTGAAGTCCTGAAGTCCTGGACAAATCCTGAAGTCCTGAAGTCCTGGAATCCTGAAGTAATCCTGGAAACCCTGAAGTCCTGAAATCCTGGAAACCCTGAATGCCTCAAGTCCTGAAATCCCTGAACCCTGGAACTGAAGTCCTGAATCCTGGAAACCCTGAAGTCCTGGAAACCCTGGAAACCCTGAATACCTGGAATGCCTGGAAACCCTGAATCCTGAAGTCCTGGAAACCCTGGAAACCCTGGAAACCCTGAAGTCTGAAGTCCTGAAGTCCTGGAAACCCTGAAGTCCTGAAGTCAAACCCTGGAAACCCTGAAGTCCTGGAAACCCTGAAGTCCTGGAAACCCTGAAGTCCTGGAAACCCTGAAGTCCTGAAGTCCCTGAAGTCCTGAAGTCCCTGAAGTCCTGAAGTCCTGAAGTCCCTGAAGTCCTGAAGTCCTGGAATCCTGGAAGTCCGCCTGGAATCCTGGAAGTCCTGGAAGTCCTGGAAAATCCTGAAGTCCTGGAGTGGAGTCCTGGAATCCTGGAAGTCCTGAATCCTGAAGTCCTGGAAACCTGAAATCCTGGAGTCCCCTGAAGTCCTGGAAACCTGAAGTCCTGAAGTCCTGAAGTCCTGAAGTCCTGGAAACCCTGAAGTCCTGAAGTCCTGGAATCCTGAAGTCCTGGAAACCCTGGAAGTCCTGGAGTCCTGAAGTCCTGGAATCCTGAATGCCTGGAATCCTGAAGTCCTGAAGTCCTGAAATCCTGAAGTCCTGAAGTCCTGGAAACCCTGAAGTCCTGGAATCCTGGAATCCTGGAAGTCCTGAATCCTGGAATCCTGAATCCTGAAGTCCTGGAAACCCTGAAGTCCCTGGAAACCCTGAAGTCCTGAAGTCCTGGAGTCCCCTGGAATCCTGAATCCCTGGAGTCCCTGAAGTCCTCAATCCTGAAGTCCTGAAGTCCTGAATCCTGGACCTGAAGTCCTGGAATCCTGAAGTCCTGAAGTCCTGGAAACCTGAATCCTGAAGTCCCCTGGAGTCCTGGAAACCCTGAAGTCCTGAAGTCCTGGAATCCTGGAGTCCTGAATCCTGGAAGTCCTGAATCCTGGAATCCTGGAGTCCCTGAAGTCCTGGAATCCTGAAGTCCTGAAGTCCTGGAGTCCTGGAGTCCTGAAGTCCTGGAATCCTGGAAGTCCTGAAGTCCTGGAGTCCTGGAATCCTGAATCCTGGAGTCCTGAAGTCCTGGAAACCCTGAAGTCCTGGAATCCTGAAGTCCTGGAATCCTGAAGTCCTGGAGTCCTGGAGTCCTGAAGTCCTGAAGTCCTGGAATCCTGAAGTCCTGGAAACCCTGAAGTCCTGAAGTCCTGAAGTGGATACTGAAGTCCTGAAGTCCTGAAGTCCTGGAATTCCTGGGAAACCCTGAAGTCCTGGAATTCCTGAAGTCCTGGAATTCCTGAAGTCCTGGAATTCCTGGAGTCCTGGAAACCCTGAAGTCCTGAAGTCCCTGGGAATTATTGAATGCCTGGGAGTTCCTGGAAGCCCTGGAGTCCTGGAGTCCTTGAAGTACTCGGAGTCCTGGGAGTTCTGAAGTCCCTTCAAATCCTCAATCCTGGAATTCCTGGAGTACCTGGAGTCCCTGGAACCCTGGAAACCCTGGAATTCCTGGAGTGCCTGGAAGCCCCTTGGAGTCCCTGAATCCTGAATCCCTGGGAGTTCCTGGAGACCCTGAAGTCCTGGAGTCCTTGGAGTCCCCTGGAGTCCCTGGAATCCTGGAACCCTGGAGTCCCTGAAGTCCTGGAGTGCCTGGAATCCTGAAGTGGAATTCCTGGAATTCCTGGAAACCCTGAAGTCCTGGAGTCCTTGGAGGTCCCTGGATCCTCAATCCTGGAGTCCCTGGAATTCCTGGAGTCCCTTGGAGTCCTTGAAGTCCTGGATTGCCTGGAGTCCTTGGATGTCTGATGCTGGAATTAGCTGAAGTCCTGAAGTCCTGAAGTCCTCAATGCCTGGAAACCCTGGAGTCCCTGGAGTCCCTTGGGAGTTCCTGGAGTCCTTGGAGTCCTTGGAGTCCTTGGAGTCCCTGGAATTCTGGAACCCTAAAATCCTGGAAACCCTGAACCCTAAATACCTCAATCTGAGTCCCTTGGATAACATGAAGTCCCTTGAAGTCCTTGGAGTAGCAAATAGTGAATCACCAAACCCTGGTGGCATCCTTGAGAAATGCTGGAATTCCTTGAGTGCTGGAATTCTGAATCCTCAAGTCCCTGGAATGCCTGAAGTCCTTGGAGTCCCTAAAATATAAATACCTGGAGTCCCTTGGAGTCTGGAAACCCTGGATAACTTGGAGTACCTGAAGTGCTGGAATCCCTGGTGGCGAAGTCACATACCTGGAAACCCTGAAGTCCTGAAGTACTGAAATCTTCCTTGGAGTCTGAAGTCCCTTGGAGTAGCAAATATGAAGTCCTGGGAGTTCCTGGATGCCTGGAGTCCTTGGAGTCCTCAATCCTGGGAGTTCCTGGATGCCTGGGAGTTCCTGGAGTACCTGGAATTCCTGGATGGCTGAAGTCCTGGATCCCTGAAGTCCTGAAGTAGCAAATCCTGGAGTCCTTGGATCCTTGGAGTCCTTGGAGTCCCTGGAGTCCTCAATACCTGGAGTCCTTGAAGTCCTGGAGTAGCTGAAGTACTGAAGTCCTGGAAACCCTGGAATTCCTGGAGAACCCTGAAGTACTGAAGTCCTGGAAACCCTGAATCCAGCAAATAATCGAAGTCCTGAAGTCCTGGAGTAGCAAATCTGGAGTCCCTTGGATGCTGGAGTCCTGGGAGTTCCTGGAGTCCTCGGGAGTACTGAAGTATAGCAAATCCTCGGGAAACCCTGAAGTCCTGGAATCTGGGAGTTCCTGGAGTCCTTGAAGTAGCTGAAGTCCTGGGAGTTCCTGGAAACCCTGGAGTTCCTGGGAGTTCCTGGAGTTCCTGAAGTCCTGGAATCCTTGGAGTCCCTCGAAGTCCTGGAGTCCTTGGGAACCCTGAATACCCTGGATCCTTGGAGTCCTCAATCTGGAGGAGTCCCTGGATGCTGGAGCTCCTTGGAGTCCTTGAAGTCCCTTGGAGTCCTGGAAACCCTGGAACCCTGAAGTACCTGGAGTAGCGTGGCGAGTCCTGAAGTCCCTGGATGCCTGGAATCTGGAGTAGCCAATCCTCAATCTGGAGTCCCTTGGAGTCCCTTGGAGTCCTGGAGTCCCTCGAAGTCCTTGAAGTCCTTGGAGTCCTTGAAGTCCCTTGAAGTCCTGGAATACCTGGATCCCTGGGAGTTCCTGGGAGTTCCTGAAGTCCTGGAGTAGCGGAGTGCCTGGGAGTTCCTGGAAACCCTGGGAGTTCCTGGAATTCCTGGATGCCTGGAGTCCTTGGAGTCCCTTGGAGTCCTTGGAGTCCCTTCGGTGTCCCTTGGAGTCCCTTGAAGTCCCCTGGGATCCCTGGATGCCTTGGAGTCCTCGGGTGCCCCTGGAATTCCTTGGAGTCCTTGGAAACCCTAAAATCCTCAAGTGCTGGAAACCCTGAAGTCCTGGAATCCTGAAGTACTAAAATCCTAAATCCTCAATCACCAAAATGCTGGATTTGTTAGTCCCTTGGAGTCCTTGAAGTCCTTGAATCCTGGAGTCCTCAAATATGGAGTCCTTGGAGTCCTTGGAGTCCCTGGATGCCTGGAGTCCTTGGATGCCTGAAGTACTGAATACCTGAAGTCCTGGAATCCTGAATCCTGGAAGTCCTGGAGTACCTGAAGTACCTGAAGTCCCTGGAGTACCTGGGAACCCTGAAGTGTGGATCCCTGAAGTCCTGAAGTCCTGAATAACTGAAGTCCTGGAATCCTGAAGTACCTGGAAACCCTGAATCCTGAATCCTTGAAGTCCTGGAGTCCTTGGAGTCCCTGGAGTCCCTGGAGTGCCTGGAGTCCTTGGAGTCCCTGGAGTCCCTGGAGTGCCTCGAAGTCCTGGAGTCCTTGAATCCTGGAGTCCTCGGGAGTTCCTGGGAGTTCCTGGAGTCCCTGGAGTCCTTGGAGACCCTGAATCCTGGAGTACCTGGAGTCCCTGAATGCCTGAAGTCCTGAAGTCCTGGAAACCCTGAAGTCCTGGATGCCTGGAGTGCCTGGAAACCCTGAATCAGTCAGAATGCCTGGAGTACCTGGATCCTTGGAGTACCTCTGAAGTCCCTGGAAGATACCTTCGGAGTACCTGGAAACCCTGGAAACCCTGAAGTCCTGGAGTACCTCGAAGTCCTCAGATCCTCAAATCCTTGAATACCCTGAATACTGGAGACCCTGAAATCCTGGGAGTCTGAATACCTGGATAAGTCGGGGTGTAGCAATCCTGAATCCTGGAGTACCTCAAACTTCTCAATCCTGGAATCTGAATCCTGAATCCTCCTCAAGATCCCTCAGAAACCCTGAATCCTGGAATGCCTCGGTGGCGGAATCCTCAAATACACTGAATACTGAATCCTGGGATCCTGGAGTGGCATCCGAAGTAGCCAAAATCTGAATCCTGGGAACCCTCAAAGTCCCTGGAAGGTCCCTTCCTAAAATCCAAAGTGAATACCAAAATCCTAAAATCCGAAGTAGCATAGCTGAATCCTGAAATCCTGGATGCATCGGAGTAGCAATCCGAAGTCCTGAAGTGACCAAACCCTGAAGTCCTGGAGCTCACAAAAATCCTGGAATCTGAAATACCTAAACCCTCGATACCTAAATACCCCTCAAAGTCCTGGAACCCTAAATATGAATCCTCTAATCCTTCAATCCTGAATCCTGGGAGTTCCATAAAATCCTGAATCCTGGGATCCTGAAAATCCTAAATCCTCGGGAAGTTGAAGTGAATCTGAAATCCTCGATATCCCTCGGGAGTCTGAAATCCTGGAACCCTGAATACCCTGAAACCCTGAATACCTCGTCCTGAAATCCTGAATACCCTAAAATCCTGAATACCTAAATACCTAGAATAACAAATCCTAAGTGCTAGAATACCTGAAGTCCTGGAGTCACAAATCCTGGAGTCCCTGAATGCCTGGGAACCCTAGATCCTTGGAGTCTGAATGCCTGAATACCTCAATCCTGAATCTGGAATACCTGGAGTCTGAATCCCTCAAAGTGTGAATCCCTCTGGAAACCCTGAAATCCTGAATACCTGGAGTACCTGGGAGTCCTGAAATCCTGGGTGGCATGGTCGAGTGCTCATCCTTGAAATTGTGAATACCTAAATCCTGAATACCTCAATCCCTGGAGTCCCTGGAGTCCCTGGATCCCTGAATCCTCCAATCCTGGAATCCTGGAGTTCCTGGAAGATCCCTGGGAGTTCCTAAATCCTAAAATCCTGGAAACCCTGGAATTCCTGGAAACCCTCGGGTCACGGTGGCGTCCTCGAAGTCCTTGAAGTCTGATACCTGGAGTGCCTGGAATCCTGAAGTCCTGGAGTCCTCGGAGTCCTGGAATCCTGAATCCTGGAGTCCCTGGAGTCCCTGGAGTCCCTGGAGACCTGGAGTGCCTGGAATACCTGAAGTCCTGAAGTCCTGGAAACCCTGAATCCTGGAGTCCTGAAGTCCTGGAGTCCTGAAGTCCTGAAGTCCCTGAAGTCCTGGAGTCCCTGAAGTCCTGAAGTCCTGGAGTCCCTGGAGTCCTGAAGTCCTGGAATACCTGGAAGTCCTGAAGTCCTGAAGTCCTGGAAACCCTGGAATCCTGAAGTCCTGAAGTCCTGAAGTCCTGAAGTCCTGGAAACCCTGAAGTCCTGAAGTCCTGAAGTCCTGGAGTCCTGAAGTCCTGGAAGTCCCTGGAGTCCCTGAAGTCCTGGAATCCCTGGAGTCCTGAAGTCCTGAAGTCCTGGAGTCCTGGAAACCCTGGAATCCTGGAAGTCCTGGAAGTCCTGAAGTCCTGAAGTCCTGGAAACCCTGAAGTCCTGGAAGTCCTGGAATCCTGAAGTCCTCCTGAAGTCCTGAAGTCCTGGAATCCTGAAGTCCCTGGAAGTCCTGGAATCCCTGAAGTCCTGGAATCCTGAAGTCCTGAAGTCCTGAATACCCTGGAAACCCTGAAGTCCCTGGAAACCCTGAAGTCCTGGAAACCCTGGAATCCTGAAGTCACAAATCCTGAAGTCCTGAAGTCCTGGAAACCCTGGAAACCCTGAAGTCCTGATACCTGAAGTCCTGAAGTCCTGAAGTCCTGAATCCTGAAGTCCTGAAGTCCTGAAGTCCTGAAGTCCTGAAGTCCTGGAAACCCTGAAGTCCTGGAATCCTGAAGTCCTGGAAGTCCTGAAGTCCTGAAGTCCTGGAGTCCCTGGAGTCCTGAAGTCCTGGAAACCCTGAAGTCCCTGGAAGTCCTGAAGTCCTCAAGTCCTGAAGTCCTGAAGTCCTGGGAGTTCCTGAAGTCCTGAAGTCCTGAAGTCCTGGAGTCCCTGGAGTCCTGAAGTCCTGGAAACCCTGGAATCCTGAAGTCCTGGAGTTCCTGAAGTCCTGAAGTCCTGGAATCCTGAAGTCCTGAATCCTGGAGTCCTGAAGTCCTGGAGTCCTGAAGTCCTGAATCCTGAACCCTGAAGTCCTGGAATCCTGAAGTCCTGGACCCTGAATCCTGGAATCCTGAATCCTGGAAACCCTGAAGTCCTGAAATCCTGGACCTGAAGTCCTGGAAACCCTGGAATCCTGGAATCCTGGAGTCCCTGAAGTCCTGGAAACCCTGAAGTCCTGGAATCCTGAAGTCCTGGAAGTCCTGAAGTCCTGAAGTCCCTGGAAGTCCCTGGAAGTCCTGAAGTCCTGGAAACCCTGAAGTCCTGGATCCCTGAAGTCCTGGAGTCCTGAATCCTGAAGTCCTGGAAACCCTGAATCCTGGAATCCTGGAAACCTGAAGTCCTGAAGTCCTGGAAGTCCTGAAGTCCTGAAGTCCTGAAGTCCTGAAGTCCTGAAGTCCTGAAGTCCTGAAGTCCTGAAGTCCTGGAATCCTGGAATCCCTGGAAACCCTGGAAACCCTGGAAGTCCTGAATCCTGGAAACCCTGAATCCTGAAGTCCTGGAAACCCTGAAATCCTGGAAACCCTGAAGTCCTGGAAGTCCCTGAATCCTGAAATCCTGAAGTCCTGGAAGTCCTGAAGTCACCTGAATCCTGGAGTACCTGAGTCCTGAAGTCCTGGAATACCTGGAAACCCTGAAGTCCTGAAGTCCTGAAATCCTCAAATACCCTGAACCCTGAAGTCCTCAATCCTGAAGTCCTGAAGTCCTGAAGTCCTGGAAGTCCCTGAAGTCCTGAAGTCCTGAAGTCCTGGAGTCCTGGAAGTCCTGAAGTCCTGGAGTCCTGAAGTCCTGGAAGTCCTGAAGTCCTGGAGTCCTGGAAGTCCCTGAAGTCCTGGAAGTCCTGAAGTCCTGGAGTCCTGAAGTCCTGAAGTCCTGAAGTCCTGGAATCCTGGAAGTCCTGAAGTCCTGGAATCCTGAAGTCCTGAAGTCCTGAAGTCCTGAAGTCCTGAAGTCCTGGAAGTCCTGGAAGTCCTGAAGTCCTGAAGTCCTGAAGTCCTGAAGTCCTGAAGTCCTGGAAACCCTGAAGTCCTGAAGTCCTGGAATCCTGGAAGTCCTGGAAACCCTGAAGTCCTGGAGTCCTGAAGTCCTGGAATCCTGAAGTCCTGAAGTCCTGGAATCCTGAAGTCCTGAAGTCCTGGAATCCTGAAGTCCTGAAGTCCTGAAGTCCTGGAAGTCCTGAAGTCCTGAAGTCCTGGAAGTCCTGAAGTCCTGAAGTCCTGAAGTCCTGAAGTCCTGGAATCCTGAAGTCCTGAAGTCCTGGAATCCCTGAAGTCCCTGAAGTCCTGAAGTCCTGAAGTCCTGGAATCCTGAAGTCCTGGAAACCCTGAAGTCCTGGAATCCTGAAGTCCCTGAAGTCCTGAAGTCCTGAAGTCCTGGAAACCCTGGAAGTCCTGGAATCCTGAATCCTGGAAGTCCCTGGAAGTCCTGGAGTCCTGAAGTCCTGGAATCCTGAAGTCCTGGAAGTCCTGGAATCCTGAAGTCCTGGAGTCCTGAATCCTGGAAACCCTGAATCCTGATCCTGGAAGTCCTGAAGTCCTGGAATCCTGAAGTCCTGGAAACCCTGAAGTCCTGAAGTCCTGAATCCTGAAGTCCTGAAGTCCTGGAAGTCCTGAAGTCCTGGAATCCTGGAGTCCTGAAGTCCTGAAGTCCTGAAGTCCTGAATCCTGAAGTCCCTGAAGTCCCTGGAATCCTGAAGTCCTGGAAACCCTGAAGTCCCTGAAGTCCTGGAAGTCCTGAAGTCCTGAAGTCCTGGAAGTCCTGGAGTCCCTGAAGTCCTGAATCCTGAATCCTGGAAACCCTGAATCCTGGAAGTCCCTGAAGTCCTGAAGTCCTGGAAGTCCTGGAATCCTGAAGTCCTGAAGTCCTGGAATCCTGAAGTCCTGAAGTCCTGGAAACCCTGAAGTCCTGGAAACCCTGAAGTCCTGAAGTCCTGGAGTCCCTGGAGTCCCTGAAGTCCTGGAAGTCCTGAAGTCCTGGAAGTCCTGAAGTCCTGAAGTCCTGGAATCCTGAAGTCCTGAAGTCCTGGAAACCCTGAAGTCCTGAAGTCCTGGAAACCCTGAAGTCCTGGAAGTCCTGGAAGTCCTGGAAGTCCTGAAGTCCCTGAAGTCCTGGAATCCTGAAGTCCTGGAATTCCTGAAGTCCTGGAACCTCCTGGAAACCCTGAAGTCCTGAAGTCCTGGAAATCCTGGAATCCTGGAAGTCCTGGAAACCCTGAAGTCCTGGAAGTCCTGAATCCTGAAGTCCTGGAAACCTGAAGTCCTGGAATCCTGGAAACCCTGAAGTCCTGAAGTCCTGGAAACCCTGAAGTCCTGAAGTCCTGGAAACCCTGAAGTCCTGAATCCTGGAAACCCTGAAGTCCTGAAGTCCTGAAGTCCTGAAGTCTGAATCCTGAAGTCCTGAATCCTGACCTCAAGTCCCTGAATACCTGAAGTCCCTGGAATCCTGAAGTCCTGGAATCCTGGAGTCCCTGGAAACCCTGAAGTCCTGAAGTCCTGGAATCCTGAAGTCCTGAAGTCCTGGAAACCTGAGTCCTGAAGTCCTGGAAACCCTGGAATCACCTGGAAGTCCTGAATCCTGAAGTCCTGGAAACCCTGGAATCCTGGAATCCTGAAGTCCCTGAAGTCCTCAATCCTGAAGTCCTGGAGTCCTGAAGTCCTTGAATCCTGAGCAAATCCTGAAGTCCTGGAAACCCTGAATCCTGGAAGTCCCTGAAATCCTGGAATCCTGAAGTCCTGAAGTCCTGGAGTCCTCAAATCCTGGAGTCCTGAAGTCCTGAAGTCCTGGAATCCTGAATCCTGGAGTCCCTGGAATCCTGGAATCCTGGATCCTGAAGTCCTGAAGTCCTGAAGTCCCTGAAGTCCTGGAAACCTGAAGTCCTGAATCCTGAATCCCTGAATCCCTGGAATCCTGGAAACCTGAATCCTGAATCCTGAATCCTGAATCCTGGAATCCTGGAAGTCCTGAAGTCCTGAAGTCCTGAAAGTCCTGAAGTCCTGAATCCCTCAAAGTCCTGGAAACCTGGAAGTCCTGAAGTCCTGAATCCTGAAGTCTGGAAACCCTGGAATCCTGAAGTCCTGAATACCTGAAGTCCTCTGAAGTCCTGGAAACCCTCAATCCTGGAGCTCCTTGGAAACCCTGGAAGTGCCTGGAATTCCTGGAATTCCTGAATAGCTGAAGTCACCAAAGTCCTGGAGCTGAGCCAATCCTCAATCCCTGAAGTCCTGGAAGTACCCTGGAAGTCCCTGGAAGTCACATATTTGGGAATACTGAATGCTGAATCACTGAATACCTGGAAATTCCCTGAAGTCCTGAAGTCCTGGAAGTGCCTGGAAACCCTGAATCCCTGGAAGTACCCTGAAGTCCTGGAAACCCTGGAAGCCCTGGAATCCTGAAGTACCTGGAAACGTGAATGCCTAGAAGTCCTCAATACTGGAATATCCTGGAATCCCTGGAAACCCTGGAATACAGCGAATCTGGAAACCCTGAAATCCCTGGAAACCCTGAAACCCTGGAAACCCTGGATAACCCTGAAACCCTGGAAATTCCCTGAAACCCTGAAGTGCTGAAGTCCCTGAAACCTCAAATATAACCCTAAACCCTGGAAAACCCTGGAAACCCTGAAGTCCCTGAAACCCTAAACCCTAAACCCTGAAACCCTGAAACCCTGAAACCCTGGAAAACCCTGGAAACCCTGGAAACCCTGAAGTGCTGATACCCTGAAACCCTGAAAATCCCTGAAACCCTGAAACAGCAATCTGGACCCCTGAAACCCATTGTGAAACCCTAAGCCTGAAATCCCTGAAAACCCTGGAATATCCCTGAAACCCTGGAAACCCTAAACCCTGGAAACATTGAATACCTAAAACCCTAGAATGCCCTCAAACCCTAAACCCTTGAAACCCTAAACCCTGGAACCCTGAAACCCTGGAAACCCTGAAACCCTGGAAACCCTTAAACCCTGAAATCCCTCAAACCCTACATACCCTGAAACCCTGATACCCTAAATATCCCCTGAAATCCTCAAATCCCTCAAATCCCTGAATACCCTAGAAACCCCTGAAAACCCCTGAATCCCTGAATACCCTAGAAACCCTCAATCCTGAAACCCTGAAGTCCCTGAAGTCCCCTGGAAACCCCTGAATACCCTGAATACCCTGAAGTCCTGAATACCCTGAAATCCCTGAATCCTGAAACCCTCAAACCCTGAAGTCCCCTGAAGTCCCTGAAACCCTAAACCCTCAAACCCTGAAACCCTGAAACCCTGAAAACCCTGAAACCCTGAACCCTGGAATCCTGAATCCTGAAACCCTGGAAACCCTAAACCCTAAACCCTAAACCCTGAATCCTGGAAACCCTGAAGTACCCTGAGAAACCCTGAAAGTCTGGAAACCCTGGAAACCCTAAACCCTAAACCCTAAACCCTGAAACCCTGAAACCCTGGAAACCCTGAATCCTAAACCCTAAAACCCTGGAAACCCTGAAACCTAAACCCTAAAACCCTGAATTGTGAATCCCTGGAAACCCTGGAAACCCTGAAGTCCCTGAAGTCCCTGGAACCCAGCCAAACCCTAAACCCTAATCCCTGGAAACCCTGGAAACCCAGTGAAAATCCTGGAAGTCCCTGGGAAACCCTTGAAACCCTCAATCCCTGAAACCCTGGAAACCCTGAAATCCCTCAAAACCCTGGAAAACCCTGGAAACCCTCAAACCCTGAAACCCTCAGAAACCCTAGAAACCCTGGAATTCCCCTCGGTACCCCTCAAATACCCTGGAATACCCTGAAACCTGAAGTAGCAAACCCTAGAAAGCCCTGAATACCTTGGAAACCCTGAAGTCCCTCAAACCCTGAATACTGAAGTCCCTGAAGTCCCTGAAAACCTCTGAATACTGAAGTCCTCAAACCCTGGAAACCCTGAAGTCCCCTCGAGTGCCCCTGGATACTGAAGTCCCTGAAAATAGTGAAGTCACCTGAAATCCCTGAAAACCGGTGCACCTAAAATACCCTGAAACCCTGGATAGCTGAAACCCTGAAGTCCTCAATCCTCAATGAAGTCCCTGGAATTCCTTGAAACCTTGAAACCCTGAAAACCCTAAAACCCTGGAAGTCCCTGAAGTCCCTGAAACCTCAATCCTCGAAACCCTGAAACCCTGAAGTCCCCTGAACCCTGAAACCCTGAAGTCCCTGGAAACCCTGAAGTCCCTGGAAGTCCCTGAAAACCCTGAAGATACCCTGAAACCCTAAACCCTGAAGTGTGAACCCTGGAATCCCTAGAAGTCCTGGAAACCCCTGGAACCCTAAACCCTAGGCAACCCCTGGAGTCACAAATCCCTAGAAGTAGCCAATCCTGAAACCCTGAAGTAGCCCTGAATACCCTGAAACCCTGAAGTACCCTGAAGTCCCTTGAATCCCTAGAAACCCTGAAGTGTGAACCCTGAAACCCTAAACCCTGAAACCCTGAACCCTGAAACCCTAAACCTCTGAAGTAGCCCTGAATACTGAACTCTGAAGTCCCTGAAAACCCTGAACCCTGGAAACTGCTGGAATCCCTGGAAACCCTGAAGTCCCTAAACCCTGGAACCCTTGAAGTCCCTCAATACCCTGAAACCCTGAAGTCCTCGGTGAACCCTAAACCCTAATCTGAAAACCTAAACCCTGAAACCCTAAACCCTTGAAACCCTGAAGTCCCTGAAAACCTGAAACCCTGAAACCCTGGAATACCCTGAAACAGTCCTAAACCCTGAAACCCTCTCCTGGAGTCCTGAAACCCTAAAACCTAAACCCTGAAACCCTCTGAAGTATTGGAGTCCCTGAAGTCCTCAATCCTGAAGTATTGGATAGCTGAAACCTCGAGTGAATACCCTGAAGTCCCTGAAACCCTGAAACCCTGGAAACCCTGAAACCCTAAAGTCCCTGGAAACCCTGAAGTGGACCCTAGAATCCCTGGGAAACCCTGGAAACCCTTGGAAACCCTAAATCCCTAAACCCTAAACATAAACCCTTGAAGATACCTGGATAAACGAGTGCCTGGAAACCCTGAAACCCTCAAACCCTGGAGTAACCCTCAAACCTCTGGAAACCCTAAACCCTGAAGTAGCCCTAAACCCTGAAGTACCCTGAAAACCCTGAAACCCTAAACCCTAGACCCTGAAACCCTGAAACCCTGTTAACCCCTGAATCCCCTGAAACCCTAAAACCCTGGAAACCCTAAAACCCTTGAAACCCCTCGGAAACCCTAAACCCTAAAACCCTAAACCCTAAACCCTGAAACCCTAAACCCTGAAACCCTCGGTCACGGTCACGAAACCCTGAAACCCTGAAACCCTAAACCCTAGAAACCCTAAACATCGTAACACTAAAACATTAACCCCTGAAAACCCTGAAAACCCTGAAACCCTAAACCCTAAAACCCTAAACCCTAAACCCTAGAAACCCCTCGTCTGAAAACCCTGGAAAACCCCTGAATTCCCTGGAACCCCTGAAACCCTGAAAACCCTGAAAACCCTGGTAAACCCTAAACCCTAAACAGTCACATAGCAAACCCTGAGTGCCCTGGAAACCCTCAATACCCTCAAACCCTAGAATCCTAAACCCTGAAACCCTAAACCCTGAATCTGAGTCCCTGAAGTCTGAAAACCCTGGAAACCCCTGAAGTCCTCAATCCCTGGAGTAACCCTCAAACCCTGGAAACCCTGAAACCCTGAAGTACCCTGGAAACCCTAAACCATCCTTCAATACCCTGAATCCCTGAATCCTCAATACCCTCAGAACCCTAAACCTCTGGAAACCCTTCGAACCCCTGAAACCCTTCCCTGAAAACCCTAAACCCTGAAACCCTAAACCCTCAAAACCTCAGGCCGAACCCCCGCAAACCCTGAAACCCTGGAATACCCTGAAACCCTTCGAATGCCCTGAAACCCTAAACCCTAAACCCTGAAACCTCAGTCACAACCCTGAAACCCTGAAACCCTAAACCCTAAATCCCTGAAGTACCCCTGAACCCTAAACCCTAGAAGTCCCTAAACCCTGGAAACCCTAGAAGTACCACTAATACCTTCAGTGAATCCTGAAAACCCTAAAACCCTGAAGTCCTGAAACCCTAGAAACCCTGAAGTCCTGAAGTCCCTGAAAACCCTGAAGTCCTGGAAACCCTGGAGTTCCTGAAACCCTTGAAACCCTGAAACCCTGAAACCCTAAACCCTGATTCCCTGAAACCCTGGAAACCCTAAACCCCTGAAACCCTGAAACCCTGAAACCCTGAAACCCTTGAAACCCTAAACCCTAAACCCTGAAACCCTAAACCCTGAAACCCTGAAACCCAGCCTAAACCCTGAACCCTAAACCCTGAAACCCCTGAAAACCCTTGAAACCCTGAAAACCCTTCAAAACCCTGAACCCTAAACCCTAAACCCTGAAACCCTAAACCCTAAACCCTAAACCCTAAGCCTAACACTTGAAACCCCTGAAACCCTAAACCCTAAAACCCTAAACCCTGAAACCCTAAACCCTGAAACCCCTGAAACCCCTGAAACCCTAAAACCCTGAAACCCTGAAACCCTAAACCCTAAAACCCTAAACCCTAAACCCCTGAAAACCCTAAACCCTGAAACCCCTAAAACCCTAAACCCTTGAAACCCTAAACGTCCCTGAAACCCTAAACCCCTAAACCCTGAAACCCTTCAAACCCCTAAACCCGAAACCCTAAAATACCCTGGAAACCCTAAACCCTGAAACCCTAAACCCTAAAACCCCTGGAACCCTCGGTAGCTGAACCCCTGGATTCCACAAGTCCTGGAGTTCCTGGAGTCTGGGAGTTCCTGGAATACCCTGGAGTTCCTCAGTGCCTCAATTCCTCGAAGTCCTCGGTGGCAAACCCTGAATCCTCGAGTGCACTGAAGTCCTCAAACCTGGAAAGTCCTCGGTGAATTCCTGGATAGCGAGTGGCAATCCCTGAATCCTCAGTCCCTGAAGTCCTTGGAAGTACTGGAAACCCTGGAAGTACCCCTGGAAGTCCTTGGAGTCCTCGGGAATACCTCTGGAAGTCTGAATACTGAAGTCCCTGGAAACCCTGGAATCCTCAGTCACGAAGTCCTGGAAACCCTGAAGTCCTGGAAGTAGCGATACCCTCGGGAAACCCTGGAAACCCTGGAATTCCTTCGGTGCCTTGGAACCCTGAAGTCCTTGGAAACCCTGAAGTACTGAAGTCCTGAATCCTCAATTCCTGAAGTACCTTGGAAACCCTAGAAGATCCTTAGAAGAAACCCTGAAATCCCTGACAATCCTCGGAGTCTGAAGTCCTCGGAAATCTGGATACTGAAGTCCTTGGAGATTCTGGAATACCTCAGTCCTGGAGTACTGAAGTGTCCTGGAAGTCCTGTCAGTCCTCAATTCCCTGGAAGTCTGGGAATTCCTCAAGTCCTGGGAAACCCTGGAAGTGTTCAATCCTGAAGTCCTGAAAGTGTTGAAGTCCTGGAATTCCTGGGAAACCCTGGAATTCCTGGGAAATCCCTGGAATTCCTGAAGTCCTCAGTCTGGGAATTCCTGAAGTCCTCAATACCCTGGGAGTTTCCTTGGAAACCCCTGGAATCTGGATCCCTGGAAACCCTGAAGTACTGAAGTACTGGAAACCCTGGAAACCCTCAAGTCCTGGAGACCCTGAAGTCCTGAAGTACCTGGAAACCCTGAAGTCCTGAAACCCTGAAGTCCTGAAATCCTGAATCCCTGGCAAAGTAGCGAATCCTGAAGTCCTGGAAGTCCTGGTTCCTGAATCCTGGAGTCCTGGAAGTCCCTGAAGTCCTGGAGTCCTGAAGTCCTGAAGTCCTGAAGTCCTGGAGTCCTGGAATCCTGAAGTCCTGGAAACCCTGAAGTCCTGGAAGTCCTGGAAGTCCTGAAGTCCTGGAGTGGGAGAATCCTGGAATCCTGAAGTCCTGAAGTCCTGGAATTCCTGGAAGTCCTGGAAACCCTGAAGTCCTGGAGTCCTGAAGTCCTGGAGTCCCTGAAGTCCTGAAGTCCTGGAAGTCCTGGAAGTCCCTGAAGTCCTGGAATACCCTGGAAGTCCCTGGAATTCCTGGAGTCCTGGAAGTCCTGAAGTCCTGGAAACCCTGGAAACCCTGAAGTCCTGGAGTCCTGGGAAGTTCCTGGAATCCTGGAATCCTGAATCCTGAAGTCCTGAAGTCCCTGAATCCTGAAGTCCTGGAATCCCTGAATCCTGGAGTCCTGAAGTCCTCTCCTGAAGTCCTGGAAGTCCTGGAATTCCTGGAATCCTGAAGTCCTGGAATCCTGAAGTCCTGAAGTCCTGGAAGTCCTGGAGTCCTGGAATCCTGGAGTCCTGAAGTCCTGGAGTCCCTGAAGTCCTGGAATCCCTGAAGTCCTGAAGTCCTGGAAACCCTGAAGTCCTGGAGTCCTGGAAGTCCTGGAAGTCCTGAAGTCCTGGAAGTCCTGGAAGTCCTGGAAGTCCTGGAGTCCTGGAAACCCTGAAGTCCTGGAATCCTGAAGTCCTGGAAGTCCTGAATCCTGGAATCCCTGAAGTCCTGAATCCTGAAGTCCTGGAAACCCTGAATCCTGAATCCTGGAAGTCCTGGAAACCCTGGAGTCCCTGAAATCCTGGAAGTCCTGGAAGTCCTGAAGTCCTGGAATACCTGGAAACCCTGGAGTCCTGAAGTCCTGGAAGTCCTGAAGTCCTGGAATCCTGAAGTCCTGGAAACCCTGGAAACCCTGAAGTCCTGGAATCCTGGAGTCCTGAAGTCCTGGAAGTCCTGGAATTCCTGGAGTCCTGGAGTCCTGAAGTCCTGGAGTCCTGGAGTCCTGGAAGTCCTGGAAGTCCTGGAATCCTGGAGTCCTGGAAGTACCTGAAGTCCTGGAAGTCCTGAAGTCCTGGAGTCCCTGGAATCCTGAAGTCCTGAAGTCCTGGAAACCCTGAATCCTGGAATACCTGAAGTAGCAAATCCTGAAGTCCTGGAAACCCTGATACCTGGAATCCTGGAATACCCTGAAGTCCTGGAATCCCTGGAAGTCCTGGAAGTCCCTGGAATTCCTGGAATCCTGAAGTCCTGGAGTCCTGAAGTCCTGGAAGTCCTGGAGTCCTGGAGTCCCTGGAATTCCTGAAGTCCTGGAAACCCTGGAGTCCTGAAGTCCTGAAGTCAGCAAATCCTGGAACCCTAAACCTGAAGTCCTGGAAGTCCTCAACCCTGAACCCTGAAGTCCCTAAACCCTGAAACCCTAAACCATAAACCCTAAATACCTAAACCCTAAACCCTAAACCCTAAACCCTAAACCCTAAACCCTAAACCCTAAACCCTAAACCCTAAACCCTAAACCCTAAACCCTAAACCCTAAACCCTAAACCCTAAACC
>JAXGFW010000058.1:0-97500 GCA_034376525.1 Nicotiana benthamiana | reverse complement strand
CCCGGGCCCCCGGACCTGAATCGTCCAAAATTTTTCTCGGACATCCAATTCGGCCAAAGGAACCATAGTCACCACCCCATCGTGACCAAATTACATTTTTTGGATGTTTACGGCCATAAAATTGGAAATCCGCGCGAGTCCTAATTATTCGTGTGCAATAGCCCACGCATTCTGCCGTGGCTGCGGGCCCCCGGACCCGAATTGTCTAAACTTTTTCTCGGACATCAAATACGGCCAAAGGAACCATAGTCACTGCCCCTCCATGACAAAATTGCAATTTTTGGAAGTTTACGGCCATAAAATTGGAAATCCGCGGGAGTCCTAATTCGGCCGTATTTGATGTCCGAGAAAAAGTGTTGACAATTCGGGTCCGGGGGCCCGCAGCCACGGCAGAATGCGTGGGCTATTGCACACGAATAATTAGGACTCGCGCGGATTTCCAATTTTATGGCCGTAAACATCCAAAAAATGTAATTTGGTCATGGAGGGGCGGTGACTATGGTTCCTTTGGCCGAATTGGATGTCCGAGAAAAATTTTAGACAATTCGGGTCCGGGGGCCCGGGGCCACGGCAGAAGCCGTGGGCTATAGCACACGAAAAATGGGACTCGCGCGGATTTCCAATTTTATGGCCGTAAACTTCCAAAAATTGCAATTTGGTCATGGAGGGGCAGTGACTATGGTTCCTTTGGCCGTATTTGATGTCCGAGAAAAAGTTTAGACAATTCGGGTCCGGGGGCCCGGGGCCACGGCAGAAGGCGTGGGCTATAGCACACGAATAACTGGGACTCGCGCTGATTTTCAATTTTATGGCCGTAAACATCCAAAAAATGTAATTTGGTCATGGCGGGGCGGCTACTATGGTTCCTTTGGCCGAATTGGATGTCCGAGAAAAATTTTAGACGATTCAGGTCCAGGGGCCCGGGGCCACGGCAGAAGCCGTGGGCTATTGCACAAAAAAAAATGGGACTCGCACGGATTTCCAATTTTATGGCCGTAAACTACCAAAAATTGCAATTTGGTCATGGAGGGGCAGTGACTATGGTTCCTTTGGCCTTATTTGATGTCCGAGGAAAAGTTTAGACAATTCGGGTCCGGGGGCCCGGGGCCACGGCAGAAGGCGTGGGCTATTGCACAAAAAAAATGGGACTCGCGCGGATTTCCAATTTTATGGTCGTAAACATCCACAAAATGTAATTTGGTCATGGAGGGGCGGTGACTATGGTTCCTTTGGCCGAATTGGATGTCCGAGAAAAATTTTAGACAATTCGGGTCCGGGGGCCCGGGGCCACGGCAGAAGGCGTGGGCTATAGCACACGAATAATTGGGACTCGCGCGGATTTCCAATTTTATGGCCGTAAACTTCCAAAAATTGCAATTTGGTCATGGAGGGGCAGTGACTATGGTTCCTTTGGCCGTATTGGATGTCCGAGAAAAAATTTAGACGATTCAGGTCCGGGGGCCCGGGGCCACGGCAGAAGCCGTGGGCTATAGCATACGAAAAATTGGGACTCGCGCGGATTTCCAATTTTATGGCCGTAAACATCCAAAAAATGTAATTTGGTCATGGAGGGGCGGTGACTATGGTTCCTTTTGCCGAATTGGATGTCCGAGAAAAATTTTAGACAATTCGGGTCCGGGGGCCCGGGGCCACGGCAGAAGGCGTGGGCTATAGCACACGAAAAATTGGGACTCGCGCGGATTTCCAATTTTATGGCCGTAAACTTCCAAAAATTGCAATTTGGTCATGGAGGGGCAGTGACTATGGTTCCTTTGGCCGTATTTGATGTCCGAGAAAAAGTTTAGACAATTCGGGTCCGGGGGCCCGGGGCCACGGCAGAAGGCGTGGGCTATTGCACACGAATAATTAGGACTCCCGCGGATTTCCAATTTTATGGCCGTAAGCATCCAAAAAATGTAATTTGGTCACGGCGGGGCGGTGACTGTGGTTTCTTTGGCCGTATTGGATGTCCGAGAAAATTTTTAGACGATTCAGGTCCAGGGGCCCGGGGCCACGGCAGAAGCCGTTGGCTATAGCACTCGAAAAATTGAGACTCGCGCCGATTTCCAATTATATGGCCGTAAACTACCAAAAATTGCAATTTGGTCATGGGAGGCAGTGACTATGGTTCCTTTGGCCTTATTTGATATCCGAGGAAAAGTTTAGACAATTCGGGTCCGGGGGCCCGGGGCCACGGCAGAAGGCGTGGGCTATTGCACAAAAAAAATGGGACTCGCGCGGATTTCCAATTTTATGGTCGTAAACATCCACAAAATGTAATTTGGTCATGGAGGGGCGGTGACTATGGTTCCTTTGGCCGAATTGGATGCCCCAGAAAAATTTTAGACAATTCGGGTCCGGGGGCCCGGGGCCACGGCAGAAGGCATGGGCTATTGCACACAAAAAATGGGACTCGCGCGGATTTCCAATTTTATGGTCGTAAACTTCCAAAAATTGCAATTTGGTCATGGAGGGGCAGTGACTATGGTTCCTTTGGCCGTATTTGATGTCCGAGAAAATTTTTAGACAATTTGGGTCCGAGGGCCCGGGGCCACGGCAGAAGGCGTGGGCTATTGCACAAAAAAAATGGGACTCGCGCGGATTTCCAATTTTATGGCCGTTAACTTCCAAAAATTGATATTTTGTCATGGAGGGGCAGTGACTATGGTTCCTTTGGCCGTATTGGATGTCCGAGAAAAATTTTAGACGATTCAGGTCCAGGGGCCCAGGGCCACGGCAGAAGCCGTTGGCTATAGCACACGAAAAATTGAGACTCGCGCCGATTTCCAATTTTATGGCCGTAAACTTCCAAAAATTGCAATTTGGTCATGGAGGGGCAGTGACTATGGTTCCTTTGGCCGTATTTGATGTCCGAGAAAAAGATTAGACAATTCGGGTCCGGGGGCCCGGGGCCACGGCAGAAGCCGTGGGCTATAGCACACAAATAATTAGAACTCCCGCGGATTTCCAATTTTATGGCCGTAAACATCCAAAAAATGTAATTTGGTCACGGCGGGGCGGTGACTGTTGTTTCTTTGGCCGTATTGGATGTCCGAGAAAATTTTAGACGATTAAGGTCCGGGGGCCCGGAGCCACCGCAGAAGCTGTGGGCTATAGCACACGAAAAATTGAGACTCGCGCGGATTTCCAATTTTATGGCCGTAAATTTCCAAAAATTGCAATTTGGTCATGGAGGGGCAGTGACTATGGTTCCTTTGGCCTTATTTGATGTCCGAGGAAAAGTTTAGACAATTCGGGTCCGGGGGCCCGGGGCCACGGCAGAAGGCGTGGGCTATTGCACACAAAAAATGGGACTCGCGCGGATTTCCAATTTTATGGTCGTAAACATCCACAAAATGTAATTTGGTCATGGAGGGGCGGTGACTATGGTTCCTTTGGCCGAATTGGATGTCCGAGAAAAATTTTACACAATTCGGGTCCGGGGGCCCGGGGCCACGGCAGAAGGCGTGGGCTATAGCACACGAAAAATTGAGACTCGCGCGGATTTCCAATTTTATGGCCGTAAGCTTCCAAAAATTGCAATTTGGTCATGGAGGGGCAGTGACTATGGTTCCTTTGGCCGTATTTGATGTCCGAGAAATTTTTTAGACAATTCGGGTCCGAGGGCCCGGGGCCACGGCAGAAGGCGTGGGCTATAGCACACGAATAATTGGGACTCGCGCGGATTTCCAATTTTATGGCCGTAAACATCCAAAAAATATAATTTGGTCACGGCGGGGCGGTGACTATGGTTCCTTTGGCCGTATTGGATGTCCGAGAAAAATTTTAGACGATTCAGGTCCGGGGGCCCGGGGCCACGGCAGAAGCCGTGTTCTATAGCACACGAAAAATTGAGACTCGCACAGATTTCCAATTTTATGGCCGTAAACTACCAAAAATTGCAATTTGGTCATGGAGGGGCAGTGACTATGGTTCCTTTGGCCTTATTTGATGTCCGAGGAAATGTTTAGACAATTCGGGTCCGGGGGCCCGGGGCCACGGCAGAAGGCGTGGGCTATTGCACAAAAAAAATGGGACTCGCGCGGATTTCCAATTTTATGGTCGTAAACATCCACAAAATGTAATTTGGTCATGGAGGTGCGGTGACTATGGTTCCTTTGGCTAAATTGGATGTCCGAGAAAAATTTTACACAATTCGGGTCCGGGGGCCCGGGGCCACGGCAGAAGGCGTGGGCTATAGCACACGAAAAATTGGGACTCGCGCGGATTTCCAATTTTATGGCTGTAAACATCCAAAAAATATAATTTGGTCACGGCGGGGCGGTGACTATGGTTCCTTTGGCCGTATTGGATGTCCGAGAAAAATTTTAGACGATTTGAGTCCGAGGGCCCGGCGCCACGGCAGAAGCCGTGGGCTATAGCACACGAAAAATTGAGACTCGCGCGGATTTCCAATTTTATGGCCGTAAGCTTCCAAAAATTGCAATTTGGTCATGGAGGGGCAGTGACTATGGTTCCTTTGGCCGTATTTGATGTCCGAGAAAAAGTTTAGACAATTCGGGTCCGGGGGCCCGGGGCCACGGCAGAAGGCGTGGGCTATTGCACACAAAAAATGGGACTCGCGCGGATTTCCAATTTTATGGTCGTAAACATCCACAAAATGTAATTTGGTCATGGAGGGGCGGTGACTATGGTTCCTTTGGCCGAATTGGATGTCCGAGAAAAATTTTAGACAATTCGGGTCCGGGGGCCCGGGGCCACGGCAGAAGGCGTGGGCTATTGCACAAAAAAAATGGGACTCGCGCGGATTTCCAATTTTATGGTCGTAAACTTCCAAAAATTGCAATTTGGTCATGGAGGGGCAGTGACTATGGTTCCTTTGGCCGTATTTGATGTCCGAGAAAATTTTTAGACAATTTGGGTCCGAGGGCCCGGGGCCACGGCAGAAGGCGTGGGCTATAGCACACGAATAATTAGGACTCGCGCGGATTTCCAATTTTATGGCCGTAAACATCCAAAAAATGTAATTTGGTCACGGCGGGGCGGTGACTATGGTTTCTTTGGCCGTATTGGATGTCCGAGAAAAATTTTAGACGATTCAGGTCCAGGGGCCCGGGGCCACGGCAGAAGCCGTGGGCTATAGCACACGAAAAATTGAGACTCGCGCGGATTTCCAATTTTATGGCCGTAAACTTCCAAAAATTGCAATTTGGTCATGGAGGGGCAGTGACTATGGTTCCTTTGGCCGTATTTGATGTCCGAGAAAAAGTTTAGACAATTCGGGTCCGGGGGCCCGGGGCCACGGCAGAAGGCGTGGGCTATAGCACACAAATAATTAGGACTCCCGCGGATTTCAAATTTTATGGCCGTAAACATCCAAAAAATGTAAATTGGTCACAGCGGGGCGGTGACTGTGGTTTCTTTGGCCGTATTGGATGTCCGAGAAAAATTTTAGACGATTCAGGTCCAGGGGCCCGGGGCCACGGCAGAAGCCGTTGGCTATAGCACACGAAAAATTGAGACTCGCGCCGATTTCCAATTTTATGGCCGTAAACATCCAAAAAATGTAATTTGGTCATGGAGGGGCGATGAATATGGTTCCTTTGGCCTTATTTGATATCCGAGGAAAATTTTAGACAATTTGGGTCCGGGGGCCCGGGGCCACGGCAGAAGGCGTGGGCTATTGCACAAAAAAAATGGGACTCGCGCGGATTTCCAATTTTATGGTCGTAAACATCCACAAAATGTAATTTGGTCATGGAGGGGCGGTGACTATGGTTCCTTTGGCCGAATTGGATGCCCCAGAAAAATTTTAGACAATTCGGGTCCGGGGGCCCGGGGCCACGGCAGAAGGCATGGGCTATTGCACACAAAAAATGGGACTCGCGCGGATTTCCAATTTTATGGTCGTAAACTTCCAAAAATTGCAATTTGGTCATGGAGGGGCAGTGACTATGGTTCCTTTGGCCGTATTTGATGTCCGAGAAAATTTTTAGACAATTTGGGTCCGAGGGCCCGGGGCCACGGCAGAAGGCGTGGGCTATAGCACACAAATAATTAGGACTCCCGCGGATTTCCAATTTTATGGCCGTAAACTTCCAAAAATTGCAATTTGGTCATGGAGGGGCAGTGACTATGGTTCCTTTGGCCGTATTTGATGTCCGAGAAAAAGTTTAGACAATTCGGGTCCGGGGGCCCGCGGCCACGGCAGAATGCGTGGGCTATTGCACACGAATAATTAGGACTCGCGCGGATTTCCAATTTTATGGCCGTAAACATCCAAAAAATGTAATTTGGTCACGGCGGGGCGGTGACTGTGGTTTCTTTGGCCGTATTGGATGTCCGAGAAAAATTTTAGACGATTCAGGTCCAGGGGCCCGGGGCCACGGCAGAAGCCGTTGGCTATAGCACTCGAAAAATTGAGACTCGCGCCGATTTCCAATTATATGGCCGTAAACTACCAAAAATTGCAATTTGGTCATGGGAGGCAGTGACTATGGTTCCTTTGGCCTTATTTGATATCCGAGGAAAAGTTTAGACAATTCGGGTCCGGGGGCCCGGGGCCACGGCAGAAGGCGTGGGCTATTGCACAAAAAAAATGGGACTCGCGCGGATTTCCAATTTTATGGTCGTAAACATCCACAAAATGTAATTTGGTCATGGAGGGGCGGTGACTATGGTTCCTTTGGCCGAATTGGATGCCCCAGAAAAATTTTAGACAATTCGGGTCCGGGGGCCCGGGGCCACGGCAGAAGGCATGGGCTATTGCACACAAAAAATGGGACTCGCGCGGATTTCCAATTTTATGGTCGTAAACTTCCAAAAATTGCAATTTGGTCATGGAGGGGCAGTGACTATGGTTCCTTTGGCCGTATTTGATGTCCGAGAAATTTTTTAGACAATTCGGGTCCGAGGGCCCGGGGCCACGGCAGAAGGCGTGGGCTATAGCACACAAATAATTAGGACTCCCGCGGATTTCCAATTTTATGGCCGTTAACTTCCAAAAATTGATATTTTGTCATGGAGGGGCAGTGACTATGGTTCCTTTGGCCGTATTGGATGTCCGAGAAAAATTTTAGACGATTCAGGTCCAGGGGCCCAGGGCCACGGCAGAAGCCGTTGGCTATAGCACACGAAAAATTGAGACTCGCGCCGATTTCCAATTTTATGGCCGTAATCATCCAAAAAATGTAATTTGGTCATGGAGGGGCGATGAATATGGTTCCTTTGGCCTTATTTGATATCCGAGGAAAATTTTAGACAATTTGGGTCCGGGGGCCCGGGGCCACGGCAGAAGGCGTGGGCTATTGCACAAAAAAAATGGGACTCGCGCGGATTTCCAATTTTATGGTCGTAAACATCCACAAAATGTAATTTGGTCATGGAGGGGCGGTGACTATGGTTCCTTTGGCCGAATTGGATGTCCGAGAAAAATTTTAGACAATTCGGGTCCGGGGGCCCGGGGCCACGGCAGAAGGCGTGGGCTATAGCACACGAATAATTGAGACTCGCGCGGATTTCCAATTTTATGGCCGTAAACTTCCAAAAATTGCAATTTGGTCATGGAGGGGCGGTGACTATGGTTCCTTGGCCGAATTGGATGTCCGAGAAAAATTTTAGACAATTCGGGTCCAGGGGCCCGGGGCCACGGCAGAAAACGTGGGCTATAGCACACGAAAAATTGGGACTCGCGCGGATTTCCAATTTTATGGCCGTAAACTTCCAAAAATTGCAATTTGGTCATGGAGGGGCAGTGACTATGGTTCCTTTGGCCGTATTTGATGTCCGAGAAAAAGTTTAGACAATTCGGGTCCGGGGGCCCGGGGCCACGGCAGAAGGCGTGGGCTATAGCACACAAATAATTTGGACTCCCGCGGATTTCAAATTTTATGGCCGTAAACATCCAAAAAATGTAATTTGGTCACGGCGGGGCGGTGACTGTGGTTTCTTTGGCCGTATTGGATGTCCGAGAAAAATTTTAGACGATTCAGGTCCAGGGGCCCGGGGCCACGGCAGAAGCCGTTGGCTATAGCACTCGAAAAATTGAGACTCGCGCCGATTTCCAATTATATGGCCGTAAACTACCAAAAATTGCAATTTGGTCATGGAGGGGCAGTGACTATGGTTCCTTTGGCCTTATTTGATATCCGAGGAAAAGTTTAGACAATTCGGGTCCGGGGGCCCGGGGCCACGGCAGAAGGCGTGGGCTATTGCACAAAAAAAATGGGACTCGCGCGGATTTCCAATTTTATGGTCGTAAACATCCACAAAATGTAATTTGGTCATGGAGGGGCGGTGACTATGGTTCCTTTGGCCGAATTGGATGCCCCAGAAAAATTTTAGACAATTCGGGTCCGGGGGCCCGGGGCCACGGCAGAAGGCATGGGCTATTGCACACAAAAAATGGGACTCGCGCGGATTTCCAATTTTATGGTCGTAAACTTCCAAAAATTGCAATTTGGTCATGGAGGGGCAGTGACTATGGTTCCTTTGGCCGTATTTGATGTCCGAGAAAATTTTTAGACAATTTGGGTCCGAGGGCCCGGGGCCACGGCAGAAGGCGTGGGCTATAGCACACAAATAATTAGGACTCCCGCGGATTTCAAATTTTATGGCCGTAAACATCCAAAAAATGTAATTTGGTCACGGCGGGGCGGTGACTGTGGTTTCTTTGGCCGTATTGGATGTCCGAGAAAAATTTTAGACGATTCAGGTCCAGGGGCCCGGGGCCACGGCAGAAGCCGTGGGCTATAGCACACGAAAAATTGAGACTCGCGCGGATTTCCAATTTTATGGCCGTAAACTTCCAAAAATTGCAATTTGGTCATGGAGGGGCAGTGACTATGGTTCCTTTGGCCGTATTTGATGTCCGAGAAAAAGTTTAGACAATTCGGGTCCGGGGGCCCGGGGCCACGGCAGAAGGCGTGGGCTATAGCACACAAATAATTTGGACTCCCGCGGATTTCAAATTTTATGGCCGTAAACATCCAAAAAATGTAATTTGGTCACGGCGGGGCGGTGACTATGGTTCCTTTGGCCGTATTGGATGTCCGAGAAAATTTTTAGACGATTCAGGTCCGGGGGCCCGGGGCCACGGCAGAAGCCGTGGGCTATAGCACACGAAAAATTGAGACTCGCGCGGATTTCCAATTTTATGGCCGTAAACTTCCAAAAATTGCAATTTGGTCATGGAGGGGCAGTGACTATTGTTCCTTTGGCCGTATTTGATGTCCGAGGAAAAGTTTAGACAATTCGGGTCCGGGGGCCCGGGGCCACGGCAGAAGGCGTGGGCTATTGCACAAAAAAAATGGGACTCGCGCGGATTTCCAATTTTATGGTCGTAAACATCCACAAAATGTAATTTGGTCATGGAGGGGCGGTGACTATGGTTCCTTGGCCGAATTGGATGTCCGAGAAAAATTTTAGACAATTCGGGTCCGGGGGCCCGGGGCCACGGCAGAAGGCGTGGGCTATAGCACACGAATAATTGGGACTCGCGCGGATTTCCAATTTTATGGCCGTAAACTTCAAAAAATTGCAATTTGGTCATGGAGGGGTAGTGACTATGGTTCCTTTGGCCGTATTTGATGTCCGACAAAATTTTTGGACAATTTGAGTCCGAGGGCCCAAGGCCACGGCAGAAGCCGTGGGCAATAGCATACGAAAAATTGGGACTCGCGCGGATTTCCAATTTTATGGCCGTAAACATCCAAAAAAATGTAATTTGGTCACGGCGGGGCGGTGACTATGGTTTCTTTGGCCGTATTGGATGTCCGAGAAAAATTTTAGACGATTCACGTCCAGGGGCCCGGGGCCACGGCAGAAGCCGTGGGCTATAGCACACGAAAAATTGAGACTCGCGCGGATTTCCAATTTTATGGCCGTAAACTTCCAAAAATTGCAATTTGGTCATGGAGGGGCAGTGACTATTGTTCCTTTGGCCGTATTTGATGTCCGAGGAAAAGTTTAGACAATTCGGGTCCGGGGGCCCGGGGCCACGGCAGAAGGCGTGGGCTATTGCACAAAAAAAATGGGACTCGCGCGGATTTCCAATTTTATGGTCGTAAACATCCAAAAAATGTAATTTGGTCATGGAGGGGCGGTGACTATGGTTCCTTTGGCCGAATTGGATGTCCGAGAAAAATTTTAGACAATTCGGGTCCGGGGGCCCGGGGCCACGGCAGAAGGCGTGGGCTATAGCACACGAAAAATTGGGACTCGCGCGGATTTCCAATTTTATGGCCGTAAACTTCCAAAAATTGCAATTTGGTCATGGAGGGGCAGTGACTATGGTTCCTTTGGCCGTATTTGATGTCCGAGAAAAAGTTTAGACAATTCGGGTCCGGGGGCCCGGGGCCACGGCAGAAGGCGTGGGCTATAGCACACAAATAATTTGGACTCCCGCGGATTTCAAATTTTATGGCCGTAAACATCCAAAAAATGTAATTTGGTCACGGCGGGGCGGTGACTGTGGTTTCTTTGGCCGTATTGGATGTCCGAGAAAAATTTTAGACGATTCAGGTCCAGGGGCCCGGGGCCACGGCAGAAGCCGTTGGCTATAGCACTCGAAAAATTGAGACTCGCGCCGATTTCCAATTATATGGCCGTAAACTACCAAAAATTGCAATTTGGTCATGGGAGGCAGTGACTATGGTTCCTTTGGCCTTATTTGATATCCGAGGAAAAGTTTAGACAATTCGGGTCCGGGGGCCCGGGGCCACGGCAGAAGGCGTGGGCTATTGCACAAAAAAAATGGGACTCGCGCGGATTTCCAATTTTATGGTCGTAAACATCCACAAAATGTAATTTGGTCATGGAGGGGCGGTGACTATGGTTCCTTTGGCCGAATTGGATGCCCCAGAAAAATTTTAGACAATTCGGGTCCGGGGGCCCGGGGCCACGGCAGAAGGCATGGGCTATTGCACACAAAAAATGGGACTCGCGCGGATTTCCAATTTTATGGTCGTAAACTTCCAAAAATTGCAATTTGGTCATGGAGGGGCAGTGACTATGGTTCCTTTGGCCGTATTGGATGTCCGAGAAAATTTTTAGACAATTTGGGTCCGAGGGCCCGGGGCCACGGCAGAAGGCGTGGGCTATAGCACACAAATAATTAGGACTCCCGCGGATTTCCAATTTTATGGCCGTAAACTTCCAAAAATTGCAATTTGGTCATGGAGGGGCAGTGACTATGGTTCCTTTGGCCGTATTTGATGTCCGAGAAAAAGTTTAGACAATTCGGGTCCGGGGGCCCGGGGCCACGGCAGAAGGCGTGGGCTATAGCACACAAATAATTTGGACTCCCGCGGATTTCAAATTTTATGGCCGTAAACATCCAAAAAATGTAATTTGGTCACGGCGGGGCGGTGACTATGGTTCCTTTGGCCGTATTGGATGTCCGAGAAAAATTTTGGACGATTCAGGTCCGGGGGCCCGGGGCCACGGCAGAAGCCGTGGGCTATAGCACACGAAAAATGGGACTCGCGCGGATTTCCAATTTTATGGTCGTAAACATCCACAAAATGTAATTTGGTCATGGAGGGGCAGTGACTATGGTTCCTTTGGCCTTATTTGATGTCCGAGGAAAAGTTTAGACAATTCGGGTCCGGGGGCCCGGGGCCACGGCAGAAGGCGTGGGCTATTGCACAAAAAAAATGGGACTCGCGCGGATTTCCAATTTTATGGTCGTAAACATCCACAAAATGTAATTTGGTCATGGAGGGGCGGTGACTATGGTTCCTTTGGCCGAATTGGATGTCCGAGAAAAATTTTAGACAATTCGGGTCCGGGGGCCCGGGGCCACGGCAGAAGGCGTGGGCTATAGCACACGAATAATTGGGACTCGCGCGGATTTCCAATTTTATGGCCGTAAACATCCAAAAAATATAATTTGGTCACGGCGGGGCGGTGACTATGGTTCCTTTGGCCGTATTGGATGTCCGAGAAAAATTTTGGACGATTCAGGTCCGGGGGCCTGGGGCCACGGCAGAAGCCGTGGGCTATAGCACACGAAAAATGGGACTCGCGAGGATTTCCAATTTTATGGCCGTAAACATCCAAAAAATGTAATTTGGTCATGGAGGGGCGATGACTATGGTTCCTTTGGCCGAATTGGGTGTCCGAGAAAAATTTTAGACAATTTGGGTCAGGGGGCCCGGGGCCACGGCAGAAGGTGTGGGCTGTAGCACACGAAAAATTGGGACTCGCGCGGATTTCCAATTTTACGGCCGTAAACTTCAAAAAATTGCAATTTGGTCATGGAGGGGCAGTGACTATGGTTCCTTTGGCCGTATTTGATGTCCGAGAAAATTTTTAGACAATTTGGGTCCGAGGGCCCGGGGCCACGGCAGAAGGCGTGGGCTATAGCACACAAATAATTAGGACTCCCGCGGATTTCAAATTTTATGGCCGTAAACATCCAAAAAATGTAATTTGGTCACGGTGGGGCGGTGACTGTGGTTTCTTTGGCCGTATTGGATGTCCGAGAAAAATTTTAGACGATTCAGGTCCAGGGGCCCGGGGCCACGGCAGAAGCCGTTGGCTATAGCACACGAAAAATTGAGACTCGCGCCGATTTCCAATTATATGGCCGTAAACTACCAAAAAAAGCAATTTGGTCATGGAGGGGCAGTGACTATGGTTCCTTTGGCCTTATTTGATATCCGAGGAAAAGTTTAGACAATTCGGGTCCGGGGGCCCGGGGCCACGGCAGAAGGCGTGGGCTATTGCACAAAAAAAATGGGACTCGCGCGGATTTCCAATTTTATGGTCGTAAACATCCACAAAATGTAATTTGGTCATGGAGGGGCGGTGACTATGGTTCCTTTGGCCGAATTGGATGCCCCAGAAAAATTTTAGACAATTCGGGTCCGGGGGCCCGGGGCCACGGCAGAAGGCATGGGCTATTGCACACAAAAAATGGGACTCGCGCGGATTTCCAATTTTATGGTCGTAAACTTCCAAAAATTGCAATTTGGTCATGGAGGGGCAGTGACTATGGTTCCTTTGGCCGTATTTGATGTCCGAGAAAATTTTTAGACAATTTGGGTCCGAGGGCCCGGGGCCACGGCAGAAGGCGTGGGCTATAGCACACAAATAATTAGGACTCCCGCGGATTTCCAATTTTATGGCCGTAAACTTCCAAAAATTGCAATTTGGTCATGGAGGGGCAGTGACTATGGTTCCTTTGGCCGTATTTGATGTCCGAGAAAAAGTTTAGACAATTCGGGTCCGGGGGCCCGCGGCCACGGCAGAATGCGTGGGCTATTGCACACGAATAATTAGGACTCGCGCGGATTTCCAATTTTATGGCCGTAAACATCCAAAAAATGTAATTTGGTCACGGCGGGGTGGTGACTATGGTTCCTTTGGCCGTATTGGATGTCCGAGAAAAATTTTGGACGATTCAGGTCCGGGGGCCCGGGGCCACGGCAGAAGCCGTGGGCTATAGCACACGAAAAATTGAGACTCGCGCCGATTTCCAATTATATGGCCGTAAACTACCAAAAATTGCAATTTGGTCATGGAGGGGCAGTGACTATGGTTCCTTTGGCCTTATTTGATGTCCGAGAAAAAGTTCAGACAATTCGGGTCCGGGGGCCCGGGGCCACGGCAGAAGGCGTGGGCTATTGCACAAAAAAAATGGGACTCGCACGGATTTCCAATTTTATGGTCGTAAACATCCACAAAATGTAATTTGGTCATAGAGGGGTGGTGACTATGGTACCTTTGGCCGAATTGGATGTCCGAGAAAAATTTTAGACAATTCGGGTTCGGGGGCCCGGGGCCACGGCAGAAGGCGTGGGCTATAGCACACGAATAATTGGGACTCGCGCGGATGTTCAATTTTATGGCCGTAAACATCCAAAAAATGTAATTTGGTCATGGCGGGCCGGTGACTATGGTTCCTTTGGCCGTATTGGATGTCCGAGAAAAAATTTAGACGATTCAGGTCCGGGGGCCCGGGGCCACGGCAGAAGCCGTGGGCTATAGCATACGAAAAATTGGGACTCGCGCGGATTTCCAATTTTATGGCCGTAAACTTCCAAAAATTGCAATTTGGTCATGGAGGGGCAGTGACTATGGTTCCTTTGGCCGTATTTGATGTCCGAGAAAAAGTTTAGACAATTCGGGTCCGGGGGCCCTCGGCCACGGCAGAAGGCGTGGGCTACACGAATAATTAGGACTCGCGCGAATTTCCAATTTCATGGCCGTAAACATCCAAAAAATGTAATTTGGTCACGGCGGGGCGGTGACTATGGTTCCTTTGGCCGTATTGGATGTCCGAGAAAATTTTTAGACGATTCAGGTCCGGGGGCCTGGGGCCACGGCAGAAGCCGTGGGCTATAGCACACGAAAAATTGAGACTCGCGCGGATTTCCAATTTTATGGCCGTAAACTTCCAAAAATTGCAATTTGGTCATGGAGGGGCAGTGACTATTGTTCCTTTGGCCGTATTTGATGTCCGAGGAAAAGTTTAGACAATTCGGGTCCGGGGGCCCGGGGCCACGGCAGAAGGCGTGGGCTATTGCACAAAAAAAATGGGACTCGCGCGGATTTCCAATTTTATGGTCGTAAACATCCACAAAATGTAATTTGGTCATGGAGGGGCGGTGACTATGGTTCCTTGGCCGAATTGGATGTCCGAGAAAAATTTTAGACAATTCGGGTCCGGGGGCCCGGGGCCACGGCAGAAGGCGTGGGCTATAGCACACGAATAATTGGGACTCGCGCGGATTTCCAATTTTTTGGCCGTAAACTTCCAAAAATTGCAATTTGGTCATGGAGGGGCAGTGACTATGGTTCCTTTGGCCGTATTTGATGTCCGAGGAAAAGTTTAGACAATTCGGGTCCGGGGGCCCGGGGCCACGGCAGAAGGCGTGGGCTATTGCACAAAAAAAATGGGACTCGCGCGGATTTCCAATTTTATGGTCGTAAACATCCACAAAATGTAATTTGGTCATGGAGGGGCGGTGACTATGGTTCCTTTGGCCGAATTGGATGTCCGAGAAAAATTTTAGACAATTCGGGTCCGGGGGCCCGGGGCCACGGCAGAAGCCGTGGGCTATAGCACACGAAAAATGGGACTCGCGCGGATTTCCAATTTTATGGCCGTAAACATCCAAAAAATGTAATTTGGTCATGGAGGGGCGGTGACTATGGTTCCTTTTGCCGAATTGGATGTCCGAGAAAAATTTTAGACAATTCGGGTCCGGGGGCCCGGGGCCACGGCAGAAGGCGTGGGCTATAGCACACGAAAAATTGGGACTCGCGCGGATTTCCAATTTTACGGCCGTAAACTTCCAAAAATTGCAATTTGGTCATGGAGGGGCAGTGACAATGGTTCCTTTGGTCGTATATGATGTCCGAGAAAATATTTAGACAATTTGGGTCCGAGGGCCCGGAGCCACGGCAGAAGGCGTGGGCTATTGCACACGAATAATTAGGACTCCCGCGGATTTCCAATTTTATGGCCGTAAGCATCCAAAAAATGTAATTTGGTCACGGCGGGGCGGTGACTGTGGTTTCTTTGGCCGTATTGGATGTCCGAGAAAATTTTTAGACGATTCAGGTCCAGGGGCCCGGGGCCACGGCAGAAGCCGTGGGCTATAGCACACAAAAAATTGAGACTCGCGCCGATTTACAATTATATGGCCGTAAACTACCAAAAATTGCAATTTGGTCATGGAGGGGCAGTGACTATGGTTCCTTTGGCTTATTTGATATCCGAGGAAAAGTTTAGACAATTCGGGTCCGGGGGCCCGGGGCCACGGCAGAAGGCGTGGGCTATTGCACAAAAAAAATGGGACTCGCGCGGATTTCCAATTTTATGGTCGTAAACATCCACAAAATGTAATTTGGACATGGAGGGGCGGTGACTATGGTTCCTTTGGCCGAATTGGATGCCCGAGAAAAATTTTAGACAATTCGGGTCCGGGGGCCCGGGGCCACGGCAGAAGGCATGGGCTATTGCACACAAAAAATGGGACTCGCGCGGATTTCCAATTTTATGGTCGTAAACTTCCAAAAATTGCAATTTGGTCATGGAGGGGCAGTGACTATGGTTCCTTTGGCCGAATTGGATGCCCGAGAAAAATTTTAGACAATTTGGGTCCGAGGGCCCGGGGCCACGGCAGAAGGCATGGGCTATTGCACACAAAAAATGGGACTCGCGCGGATTTCCAATTTTATGGTCGTAAACTTCCAAAAATTGCAATTTGGTCATGGAGGGGCAGTGACTATGGTTCCTTTGGCCGTATTTGATGTCCGAGAAAATTTTTAGACAATTTGGGTCCGGGGGCCCGGGGCCACGGCAGAAGGCGTGGGCTATAGCACACAAATAATTAGGACTCCCGCGGATTTCCAATTTTATGGCCGTAAACATCCAAAAAATGTAATTTGGTCATGGAGGGGCGATGAATATGGTTCCTTTGGCCTTATTTGATATCCGAGGAAAATTTTAGACAATTTGGGTCCGGGGGCCCGGGGCCACGGCAGAAGGCGTGGGCTATAGCACACGAAAAATTGGGACTCGCGCGGATTTCCAATTTTATGGCCGTAAACTTCCAAAAATTGCAATTTGGTCATGGAGGGGCAGTGACTATGGTTCCTTTGGCCGTATTTGATGTCCGAGAAAAATTTTAGACAATTCGGGTCCGGGGGCCCGGGGCCACGGCAGAAGGCGTGGGCTATAGCACACGAAAAATTGAGACTCGCACAGATTTCCAATTTTATGGCCGTAAACTACCAAAAATTGCAATTTGGACATGGAGGGGCAGTGACTATGGTTCCTTTGGCTGAATTGGATGTCCGAGAAAAATTTTAGACAATTCGGGTCCGGAGGCCCGGGGCCACGGCAGAAGGTATGGGCTATTGCACACAAAAAATGGGACTCGCGCGTATTTCCAATTTTATGGTCGTAAACATCCACAAAATGTAATTTGGTCATGGAGGGGCGGTGACTATGGTTCCTTTGGCCGTATTGGATGTCCGAGAAAAATTTTAGACGATTCAGGTCCGGGGCCCGGGGCCACGGCAGAAGCCGTGGGCTATATCACATGAAAAATTGAGACTCGCGCAGATTTCCAATTTTATGGCCGTAAACTACCAAAAATTGCAATTTGGTCATGGAGGGGCAGTGACTATGGTTCCTTTGGCCTTATTTGATGTCCGAGGAAAAGTTTAGACAATTCGGGTGCGGGGGCCCGGGGCCACGGCAGAAGGCGTGGGCTATTGCACAAAAAAAATGGGACTCGCGCGGATTTCCAATTTTATGGTCGTAAACATCCACAAAATGTAATTTGGTCATGGAGGGGCGGTGACTATGGTTCCTTTGGCCGAATTGGATGTCCGAGAAAAATTTTAGACAATTCGGGTCCGGGGGCCCGGGGCCACGGCAGAAGGCGTGGGCTATTGCACACAAAAAATGGGACTCGCGCGGATTTCCAATTTTATGGCCGTAAACATCCAAAAAATGTAATTTGGTCATGGAGGGGCGGTGACTATGGTTCCTTTGGCCGAATTGGATGTCCGAGAAAAATTTTAGACGATTCAGGTCCGGGGCCCGGGGCCACGGCAGAAGCCGTGGGCTATATCACACGAAAAAATTGAGACTCGCGCAGATTTCAAATTTTATGGCCGTAAACTACCAAAAACTGCAATTTGGTCATGGAGGGGCAGTGACTATGGTTCCTTTGGCCTTATTTGATGTCCGAGGAAAAGTTTAGACAATTCGGGTCCGGGGGCCCGGGGCCACGGCAGAAGGCGTGGGCTATTGCACAAGAAAAATGGGACTCGCGCGGATTTCCAATTTTATGGTCGTAAACATCCACAAAATGTAATTTGGTCATGGAGGGGCGGTGACTATGGTTCCTTTGGCCGAATTAGATGTCCGAGAAAAATTTTACACAATTCGGGTCCGGGGGCCCGGGGCCACGGCAGAAGGCGTGGGCTATAGCACACGAAAAATTGAGACTCGCGTAGATTTCCAATTTTATGGCCGTAATCTTCCAAAAATTGCAATTTGGTCATGGAGGGGCGTTGACTATGGTTCCTTTGGCCGAATTGGATGTCCGAGAAAATTTTTACACAATTCGGGTCCGGGGGCCCGGGGCCACGGCAGAAGGCGTGGGCTATAGCACACGAAAAATTGAGACTCGCGCAGATTTCCAATTTTATGGCCGTAAACTTTCAAAAATTGCAATTTGGTCATGGAGGGGCAGTGACTATGGTTCCTTTGGCCGTATTTGATGTCCGAGAAAAAGTTTAGACAATACGGGTATGGGGGCCCGCGGCCACGGCAGAAGGCCTGGGCTACACGAATAATTAGGACTCGCGCGAATTTCCAATTTCATGGCCGTAAACATCCAAAAAATGTAATTTGGTCACGGCGGGGCGGTGACTATGGTTCCTTTGGCCGTATTGGATGTCCGAGAAAATTTTTAGACGATTAAGGTCCGGGGGCCCGGGGCCACGGCAGAAGCTGTGGGCTATAGCACACGAAAAATTGAGACTCGCGCGGATTTCCAATTTTATGGCCGTAAACTTCCAAAAATTGCAATTTGGTCATGGAGGGGCAGTGACTATGGTTCCTTTGGCCGTATTTGATGTCCGAGAAAAATTTTAGACAATTCGGGTCCGGGGGCCCGGGGCCACGGCAGAAGGCGTGGGCTATTGCACACAAAAAATGGGACTCGCGCGGATTTCCAATTTTATGGTCGTAAACATCCACAAATTGCAATTTGGTCATGGAGGGGCAGTGACTATGGTTCCTTTGGCCGTATTTGATGTCCGAGAAAAAGATTAGACAATACGGGTATGGGGGCCCGCGGCCACGGCAGAAGGCATGGGCTACACGAATAATTAGGACGCGCAAATTTCCAATTTCATGGCCGTAAACATCCAAAAAATGTAATTTGGTCACAGCGGGGCGGTGACAATGGTTCCTTTGGCCGTATTGGATGTCCGAGAAAATTTTTAGACGATTAAGGTCCGGGGGCCCGGGGCCACGACAGAAGCTGTGGGCTATAGCACACGAAAAATTGAGACTCGCGCGGATTTCCAATTTTATGGCCGTAAACTTCCAAAAATTGCAATTTTGTCATGGAGGGGCAGTGACTATGGTTCCTTTGGCCGTATTTGATGTCCGAGAAAAATTTTAGACAATTCGGGTCCGGGGGCCCGGGGCCACGGCAGAAGGCGTGGGCTATTGCACACAAAAAATGGGACTCGCGCGGATTTCCAATTTTATGGTCGTAAACATCCACAAAATGTAATTTGGTCATGGAGGGGCGGTGACTATGGTTCCTTTGGCCGAATTGGATGTCCGAGAAAAATTTTGGACAATTCGGGTCCGGGGGCCCGTGGCCACGGCAGAAGGCGAGGGCTATAGCACACAAATAATTAGGACTCCCGCGGATTTCCAATTTTATGGCCGTAAACATCCAAAAAATGTAATTTGGTCATGGAGGGGCGGTGACTATGGTTGCTTTGGCCGAATTGGATGTCCGAGAAAATTTTTAGACAATTCGGGTCCGGGGGCCCGGGGCCACGGCAGAAGGCGTGGGCTATTGCACACGAATAATTGGGACTCGCGCGGATTTCCAATTTTATGGCCGTAAACTTCCAAAAATTGAAATTTGGTCATGGAGGGGCAGTGACTATGGTTCCTTTGGCCGTATTTGATGTCAGACTAAATTTTTAGACAATTTGGGTCCGAGGGCCCGGGGCCACGGCAGAAGGCGTGGGCTATAGCACACAAATAATTAGGACTCCCGCGGATTTCCAATTTTATGGCCGTATACATCCAAAAAATATAATTTGGTCATGGAGGGGCGGTGACTATGGTTCCTTTGGCCGAATTGGATGTCCGAGAAAATTTTTAGACAATTCGGGTCCAGGGGCCCGGGGCCACGGCAGAAGGCGTGGGCTATAGCACACGAAAAATTGGGACTCGCGCGGATTTCCAATTATATGGCCGTAAACATCCAAAAAAATGTAATTTGGTCACGGCGGGGTGGTGACTATGGTTTCTTTGGCCGTATTGGATGTCCGAGAAAAATTTTAGACGATTCACGTCCAGGGGCCCGGGGCCACGGCAGAAGCCGTGTTCTATAGCACACGAAAAATTGAGACTCGCACAGATTTCCAATTTTATGGCCGTAAACTACCAAAAATTGCAATTTGGTCATGGAGGGGCAGTGACTATGGTTCCTTTGGCCTTATTTGATGTCCGAGGAAATGTTTAGACAATTCGGGTCCGGGGGCCCGGGGCCACGGCAGAAGGCGTGGGCTATTGCACAAAAAAAATGGGACTCGCGCGGATTTCCAATTTTATGGTCGTAAACATCCACAAAATGTAATTTGGTCATGGAGGGGCGGTGACTATGGTTCCTTTGGCCGAATTGGATGTCCGAGAAAAATTTTACACAATTCGGGTCCGGGGGCCCGGGGCCACGGCAGAAGGCGTGGGCTATAGCACACGAATAATTGGGACTCGCGCGGATTTCCAATTTTATGGCTGTAAACATCCAAAAAATATAATTTGGTCATGGAGGGGCGGTGACTATGGTTCCTTTGGCCGAATTGGATGTCCGAGAAAAATTTTAGACAATTCGGGTCCGGGGGCCCGGGGCCACGGCAGAAGGCGTGGGCTATTGCACACGAAAAATTGGGACTCGCGCGGATTTCCAATTTTATGGCCGTAAACTTCCAAAAATTGCAATTTGGTCATGGAGGGGCAGTGACTATGGTTCCTTTGGCCGTATTTGATGTCCGAGAAAATTTTTAGACAATTTGGGTCCGAGGGCCCGGGGCCACGGCAGAAGGCGTGGGCTATAGCACACAAATAATTAGGACTCCCGCGGATTTCCAATTTTATGGCCGTAAACATCCAAAAAATGTAATTTGGTCATGGAGGGGCGGTGACTATGGTTCCTTTGGCCGAATTGGATGTCCGAGAAAAATTTTAGACAATTCGGGTCCGGGGGCCCGGGGCCACGGCAGAAGCCGTGGGCTATAGCACACGAAAAATTGAGACTCGCGCGGATTTCCAATTTTATGGCCGTAAACTTCCAAAAATTGCAATTTGGTCATGGAGGGGCAGTGACTATGGTTCCTTTGGCCGTATTTGATGTCCGAGAAAAATTTTAGACAATTCGGGTCCGGGGGCCCGGGGCCACGGCAGAAGCCGTGGGCTATTGCACAAAAAAAATGGGACTCGCACGGATTTCCAATTTTATGGTCGTAAACATCCACAAAAGGTAATTTGGTCATAGAGGGGCGGTGACTATGGTTCCTTTTGCCGTATTAGATGTCCGAGAAAAATTTTGGACGATTCAGGTCCGGGGGCCTGGGGCCACGGCAGAAGCCGTGGGCTATAGCACACGAAAAATTGAGACTCGCGCGGATTTCCAATTTTATGGCCGTAAACTTCCAAAAATTGCAATTTGGTCATGGAAGGGCAGTGACTATGGTTCCTTTGGCTGTATTTGATGTCCAAGAAAAATTTTAGACAATTAGGGTCCGGGGGCCCGGGGCCACGGCAGAAGGCGTGGGCTATTGCACAATAAAAAATGGGACTCGTGGTTCCAATTTTATGGTCGTAAACATCCACAAAATGTAATTTGGTCATGGAGGGGCGGTGACTATGGTTCCTTTGGCCGAATTTGATGTCCGAGAAAATTTTTGGACAATTCGGGTCTGGGGGCCCGGGGCCACGGCAGAAGGCGTGGGCTATAGCACACGAATAATTGGGAGTCGCGCGGATTTCCAATTTTATAGCCGTAAACATCCAAAAAATATAATTTGGTCACGGCGGGGCGGTGACTATGGTTCCTTTGGCCGTATTGGATGTCCGAGAAAAATTTTAGACGATTCAGGTCCAGGGGCCCGGGGCCACGGCAGAAGCCGTGGGCTATATGACACGAAAAATTGAGACTCGCGCCGATTTCCAATTTTATGGCCGTAAACTACCAAAAATTACAATTTGGTCATGGAGGGGCAGTGACTATGGTTCCTTTGGCCTTATTTGATATCCGAGGAAAAGTTTAGACAATTCGGGTCCGGGGGCCCGGGGCCACGGCAGAAGGCGTGGGCTATTGCACAAAAAAAATGGGACTCGCGCGGATTTCCAATTTTATGGTCGTAAACATCCACAAAATGTAATTTGGACATGGAGGGGCGGTGACTATGGTTCCTTTGGCCGAATTGGATGCCCGAGAAAAATTTTAGACAATTCGGGTCCGGGGGCCCGGGGCCACGGCAGAAGGCATGGGCTATTGCACACAAAAAATGGGACTCGCGCGGATTTCCAATTTTATGGTCGTAAACGTCCAAAAATTGCAATTTGGTCATGGAGGGGCAGTGACTATGGTTCCTTTGGCCGTATTGGATGTCCGAGAAAATTTTTAGACAATTTGGGTCCGAGGGCCCGGGGCCACGGCAGAAGGCGTGGGCTATAGCACACAAATAATTAGGACTCCCGCAGATTTCCAATTATATGGCCGTAAACTTCCAAAAATTGCAATTTGGTCATGGAGGGGCAGTGACTATGGTTCCTTTGTCCGTATTTGATGTCCGAGAAAAACTTTAGACAATTCGGGTCCGGGGGCCCGCGGCCACGGCAGAAAGCGTGGGCTATTGCACACGAATAATTAGGACTCGCGCGGATTTCCAATTTTATGGCCGTAAACATCCAAAAAATGTAATTTGGTCACGGCGGGGTGGTGACTATGGTTCCTTTGGCCGTATTGGATGTTCGAGAAAAATTTTGGACTATTCAGGTCCGGGGGCCCGGGGCCACGGCAGAAGCCGTGGGCTATAGCACACGAAAAATGGGACTCGCGCGGATTTCAAATTTTATGGCCGTAAACTACCAAAAATTGAAATTTGGTCATGGAGGGGCAGTGACTATGGTTCCTTTGGCTTATTTGATATCCGAGGAAAAGTTTAGACAATTCGGGTCCGGGGGCCCGGGGCCACGGCAGAAGGCGTGGGCTATTGCACAAAAAAAATGGGACTCGCGCGGATTTCCAATTTTATGGTCGTAAACATCCACAAAATGTAATTTGGTCATGGAGGGGCGGTGACTATGGTTCCTTTGGCCGAATTGGATGTCCGAGAAAAATTTTAGACAATTCGGGTCCGGGGGCCCGGGGCCACGGCAGAAGGCGTGGGCTATAGCACACGAATAACTGGGACTCGCGCGGATTTCCACTTTTATGGTCGTAAACTTCCAAAAGTTGCAATTTGGTCATGGAGGGGCAGTGACTATGGTTCCTTTGGCCGTATTTGATGTCCGAGAAAATTTTTTAGACAATTCGGGTCCGGGGGCCCGGGGCCACGGCAGAAGCCGTGGGCTATAGCACACGAAAAATGGGACTCGCGCGGATTTCAAATTTTATGGTCGTAAACATCCACAAAATGTAATTTGGTCATGGAGGGGCGGTGACTATGGTTCCTTTGGCCGAATTGGATGTCCGAGAAAAATTTTAGACAATTCGGGTCCGGGGGCCCGGGGCCACGGCAGAAGGCGTGGGCTATAGCACACGAATAATTGGGACTCGCGCGGATTTCCAATTTTATGGCCGTAAACATCCAAAAAATGTAATTTGGTCATGGAGGGGCGGTGACTATGGTTCCTTTGGCCGAATTGGATGTCCGAGAAAAATTTTAGACAATTCGGGTCCGGGGGCCCGGGGCCACGGCAGAAGGCGTGGGCTATAGCACACGAATAATTGGGACTCGCGCGGATTTCCAATTTTATGGCCGTAAACTTCAAAAAATTGCAATTTGGTCATGGAGGGGTAGTGACTATGGTTCCTTTGGCCGTATTTGATGTCCGACAAAATTTTTGGACAATTTGAGTCCGAGGGCCCAAGGCCACGGCAGAAGCCGTGGGCAATAGCATACGAAAAATTGGGACTCGCGCGGATTTCCAATTTTATGGCCGTAAACATCCAAAAAAATGTAATTTGGTCACGGCGGGGCGGTGACTATGGTTTCTTTGGCCGTATTGGATGTCCGAGAAAAATTTTAGACGATTCACGTCCAGGGGCCCGGGGCCACGGCAGAAGCCGTGTTCTATAGCACACGAAAAATTGAGACTCGCACAGATTTCCAATTTTATGGCCGTAAACTACCAAAAATTGCAATTTGGTCATGGAGGGGCAGTGACTATGGTTCCTTTGGCCTTATTTGATGTCCGAGGAAATGTTTAGACAATTCGGGTCCGGGGGCCCGGGGCCACGGCAGAAGGCGTGGGCTATTGCACAAAAAAAATGGGACTCGCGCGGATTTCCAATTTTATGGTCGTAAACATCCACAAAATGTAATTTGGTCATGGAGGGGCGGTGACTATGGTTCCTTTGGCCGAATTGGGTGTCCGAGAAAAATTTTAGACAATTTGGGTCTGGGGGCCCGGGGCCACGGCAGAAGGCGTGGGCTATAGCACACGAATAATTGGGACTCGCGCGGATTTTAAATTTTATGGCCGTAAACCTCCAAAAAATGTAATTTGGTCAGGGCGGGGCGGTGACTATGGTTCCTTTGGCCGAATTGGACATCCGAGAAAAATTTTAGACAATTCGGGTCCAGGGGCCCGGGGCCACGGCAGAAGGTGTGGGCTGTAGCACACGAAAAATTGGGACTCGCGCGGATTTCCAATTTTACGGCCGTAAACTTCAAAAAATTGCAATTTGGTCATGGAGGGGCAGTGACTATGGTTCCTTTGGCCGTATTTGATGTCCGAGAAAATTTTTTAGACAATTCGGGTCCGGGGGCCCGGGGCCACGGCAGAAGGCGTGGGCTATAGCACACAAATAATTAGGACTCCCGCGGATTTCAAATTTTATGGCCGTATACATCCAAAAAATGTAATTTGGTCATGGAGGGGCGGTTACTATGGTTCCTTTGGCCGAATTGGATGTCCGAGAAAATTTTTAGACAATTTGGGTCCGGGGGCCTGGGGCCACGGCAGAAGGCGTGGGCTATAGCACACGAAAAATTGGGACTCGCGGGGATTTCCAATTTTACGGCCATAAACTTCCAATATTGCAATTTGGTCATGGAGGGGCAGTGACTATGGTTCCTTTGGCCGTATTTGATGTCCGACAAAATTTTTAGACAATTTGGGTCCGAGGACCCAAGGCCACGGCAGAAGCCGCGGGCAATAGCATACGAAAAATTGGGACTCGCGCGGATTTCCAATTTTAAGGTCGTAAACATCCACAAAATGTAATTTGGTCATGGAGGGGCGGTGACTATGGTTCCTTTGACCGAATTGGATGTCCGAGAAAAATTTTAGACAATTCGGGTCCGGAGGCCCGGGGCCACGGCAGAAGGTATGGGCTATTGCACACAAAAAATGGGACTCGCGCGGATTTCCAATTTTATGGTCGTAAACATCCACAAAATGTAATTTGGTCATGGAGGGGCGGTGACTATGGTTCCTTTGGCCGAATTGGATGTCCGAGAAAAATTTTAGACGATTCAGGTCCGGGGCCCGGGGCCACGGCAGAAGCCGTGGGCTATATCACACAAAAAATTGAGACTCGCGCAGATTTCCTATTTTATAGCCGTAAACTACCAAAAATTGCAATTTGGTCATGGAGGGGCAGAGACTATGGTTCCTTTGGCCTTATTTGATGTCCGAGGAAAAGTTTAGACAATTCGGGTCCGGGGGCCCGGGGCCACGGCAGAAGGCGTGGGCTATTGCACAAGAAAAATGGGACTCGCGCGGATTTCCAATTTTATGGTCGTAAACATCCACAAAATGTAATTTCGTCATGGAGGGGCGGTGACTATGGTTCCTTTGGCCGAATTGGATGTCCGAGAAAAATTTTAGACTATTCGGGTCCGGGGGCCCGGGGCCACGGCAGAAGGCGTGGGCTATTGCACACAAATAATTGGGACTCGCGCGGATTTTCAATTTTATGGCCGTAAACATCGAAAAAATGTAATTTGGTCATGGCGGGGCGGTGACTATGGTTCCTTTGGCCGAATTGGATGTCCGAGAAAAATTTTAGACGATTCAGGTCCAGGGGCCCGGGGCCACGGCAGAAGCCGTGAGCTATAGCACACGAAAAAGTGAGACTCGCGCGGATTTCCAATTTTATGGCCGTAAACTACCAAAATTTGCAATTTGGTCATGGAGGGGCAGTGACTATGGTTCCTTTGGCCTTATTTGATGTCCGAGAAAAAGTTCAGACAATTCGGGTCCGGGGGCCCGGGGCCACGGCAGAAGGCGTGGGCTATTGCACAAAAAAAATGGGACTCGCACGGATTTCCAATTTTATGGTCGTAAACATCCACAAAATGTAATTTGGTCATAGAGGGGTGGTGACTATGGTACCTTTGGCCGAATTGGATGTCCGAGAAAAATTTTAGACAATTCGGGTTCGGGGGCCCGGGGCCACGGCAGAAGGCGTGGGCTATAGCACACGAAAAATTGAGACTCGCGTAGATTTCCAATTTTATGGCCGTAATCATCCAAAAATTGCAATTTGGTCATGGAGGGGCGTTGACTATGGTTCCTTTGGCCGAATTGGATGTCCGAGAAAATTTTTACACAATTCGGGTCCGGGGGCCCGGGGCCACGGCAGAAGGCGTGGGCTATAGCACACGAAAAATTGAGACTCGCGCAGATTTCCAATTTTATGGCCGTAAACTTTCAAAAATTGCAATTTGGTCATGGAGGGGCAGTGACTATGGTTCCTTTGGCCGTATTTGATGTCCGAGAAAAAGTTTAGACAATTCGGGTCCGGGGGCCCGGGGCCACGGCAGAAGGCGTGGGCTATAGCACACGAATAATTAGGACTCGCGCGGATTTCCAATTTTATGGCCGTAAACATCCAAAAAATGTAATTTGGTCACGGCGGGGCGGTGACTATGGTTCCTTTGGCCGTATTGGATGTCCGAGAAAAATTTTAGACGATTCAGGTCCGGGGGCCCGGCGCCACGGCAGAAGCCGTGGGCTATAGCACACGAAAAATTGAGACTCGCGCGGATTTCCAATTTTATGGCCGTAAACTTCCAAAAATTGCAATTTGGTCATGGAGGGGCAGTGACTATGGTTCCTTTGGCCGTATTTGATGTCCGAGAAAATTTTTAGACAATTCGGGTCCGGGGGCCCGGGGCCACGGCAGAAGGCGTGGGCTATAGCACACGAAAAATTGGGACTCGCGCGGATTTCCAATTTTATGGCCGTAAACTTCCAAAAATTGCAATTTGGTCATGGAGGGGCAGTGACTATGGTTCCTTTGGCCGTATTTGATGTCCGAGAAAAAGTTTAGACAATTCGGGTCCGGGGGCCCGGGGCCACGGCAGAAGGCGTGGGCTATAGCACACGAATAATTGGGACTCGCGCGGATTTCCAATTTTATGGCCGTAAACATCCAAAAAATATAATTTGGTCACGGCGGGGCGGTGACAATGGTTCCTTTGGCCGCATTTGATGTCCGAGAAAAATTTTGGACGATTCAGGTCCGGGGTCCCGGGGCCACGGCAGAAGCCGTGGGCTATTGCACACGAAAAGTTGAGACTAGCGCGGATTTCCAATTTTATGGCCGTAAACTTCCAAAAATTGCAATTTTGTCATGGAGGGGCAGTGACTATGGTTCCTTTGGCCGTATTTAATGTCCGAGAAAAAGTTTAGACAATTCGGGTCCGGGGGCCCGGGGCCACGGCAGAAGGCGTGGGCTATTGCACAAAAAAAATGGGACTCGCGCGGATTTCCAATTTTATGGTCGTAAACATCCACAAAATGTAATTTGGTCATGGAGGGGCGGTGACTATGGTTCCTTTGGCCGAATTGGATGTCCGAGAAAAATTTTAGACAATTCGGGTCCGGGGGCCCGGGGCCACGGCAGAAGGCGTGGGCTATAGCACACGAAAAATTGGGACTCGCGCGGATTTCCAATTTTATGGCCGTAAATTTCCAAAAATTGCAATTTGGTCATGGAGGGGCAGTGACTATGGTTCCTTTGGCCGTATTTGATGTCCGAGAAAAATTTTAGACAATTCGGGTCCGGGGGCCCGGGGCCACGGCAGAAGGCGTGGGCTATAGCACACGAAAATTTGGACTCGCGCGGATTTCCAATTTTATGGCCGTAAACATCCAAAAAATGTAATTTGGTCATGGAGGGGCGGTGACTATGGTTCCTTTGGCCGAATTGGATGTCCGAGAAAAATTTTAGACAATTCGGGTCCGGGGGCCCGGGGCCACGGCAGAAGGCGTGGGCTATAGCACACAAAAAATTGGGACTCGCGCGGATTTCCAATTTTATGGCCGTAAACATCCAAAAAATGTAATTTGGTCATGGAGGGGCGGTGACTATGGTTCCTTTGGCCGTATTGGATGTCCGAGAAAAATTTTAGACAATTCGGGTCCGGGGGCCCGGGGCCACGGCAGAAGGCGTGGGCTATAGCACACGAAAAATTGGGACTCGCGCGGATTTCCAATTTTATGGCCGTAAACATCCAAAAAATGTAATTTGGTCATGGAGGGGCGGTGACTATGGTTCCTTTGGCCTTATTTGATGTCCGAGAAAAAGTTTAGACAATTCGGGTCCGGGGGCCCGGGGCCACGGCAGAAGGCGTGGGCTATAGCACACGAAAAATTGGGACTCGCGCGGATTTCCAATTTTATGGCCGTAAACTTCCAAAAATTGTAATTTGGTCATGGAGGGGCGGTGACTATGGTTCCTTTGGCCGTATTGGATGTCCGAGAAAAATTTTAGACAATTCGGGTCCGGGGGCCCGGGGCCACGGCAGAAGGCGTGGGCTATAGCACACGAATAATTGGGACTCGCGCGGATTTCCAATTTTATGGCCGTAAACATCCAAAAAATGTAATTTGGTCACGGCGGGGCGGTGACTATGGTTTCTTTGGCCGTATTGGATGTCCGAGAAAAATTTTAGACGATTCAGGTCCAGGGGCCCGGGGCCACGGCAGAAGCCGTGGGCTATAGCACACGAAAAATTGAGACTCGCGCGGATTTCCAATTTTATGGCCGTAAACTACCAAAAATTGCAATTTGGTCATGGAGGGGCAGTGACTATGGTTCCTTTGGCCTTATTTGATGTCCGAGGAAAAGTTTAGACAATTCGGGTCCGGGGGCCCGGGGCCACGGCAGAAGGCGTGGGCTATTGCACAAAAAAAATGGGACTCGCACGGATTTCCAATTTTATGGTCGTAAACATCCACAAAATGTAATTTGGTCATAGAGGGGTGGTGACTATGGTACCTTTGGCCGAATTGGATGTCCGAGAAAAATTTTAGACAATTCGGGTTCGGGGGCCCTGGGCCACGGCAGAAGGCGTGGGCTATAGCACACGAATAATTGGGACTCGCGCGGATGTTCAATTTTATGGCCGTAAACATCCAAAAAATGTAATTTGGTCATGGCGGGCCGGTGACTATGGTTCCTTTGGCCGTATTGGATGTCCGAGAAAAAATTTAGACGATTCAGGTCCGGGGGCCCGGGGCCACGGCAGAAGCCGTGGGCTATAGCATACGAAAAATTGGGACTCGCGCGGATTTCCAATTTTATGGCCGTAAACATCCAAAAAATGTAATTTGGTCATGGAGGGGCGGTGACTATGGTTCCTTTTGCCGAATTGGATGTCCGAGAAAAATTTTAGACAATTCGGGTCCGGGGGCCCGGGGCCACGGCAGAAGGCGTGGGCTATAGCACACGAAAAATTGGGACTCGCGCGGATTTCCAATTTTACGGCCGTAAACTTCAAAAAATTGCAATTTGGTCATGGAGGGGCAGTGACTATGGTTCCTTTGGCCGAATTGGATGCCCGAGAAAATTTTTAGACAATTCGGGTCCGGGGGCCCGGGGCCACGGCAGAAGGCATGGGCTATTGCACACAAATAATTAGGACTCCCGCGGATTTCCAATTTTATGGCCGTAAACTTCCAAAAATTGCAATTTGGTCATGGAGGGGCAGTGACTATGGTTCCTTTGGCCGTATTTGATGTCCGAGAAAAATTTTAGACAATTCGGGTCCGGGGGCCCGGGGCCACGGCAGAAGGCGTGGGCTATAGCACACGAATAATTAGGACTCGCGCGGATTTCCAATTTTATGGCCGTAAACATCCAAAAAATGTAATTTGGTCACGGCGGGGTGGTGACTATGGTTCCTTTGGCCGTATTGGATATTCGAGAAAAATTTTGGACTATTCAGGTCAAGGGGGCCCGGGGCCACGGCAAAAGCCGTGGGCTATAGCACACGAAAAATGGGACTCGCAGAGATTTCCAATTTTATGGCCGTAAACTACCAAAAATTGCAATTTGGTCATGGAGGGGCAGTGACTATGGTTCCTTTGGCCTTATTTGATGTCCGAGGAAAAGTTTAGACAATTCGGGTCCGGGGGCCCGGGGCCACGGCAGAAGGCGTGGGCTATTGCACAAAAAAAATGGGACTCGCGCGGATTTCCAATTTTATGGTCGTAAACATCCACAAAATGTAATTTGGTCATGGAGGGGCGGTGACTATGGTTCCTTTGGCCGAATTGGATGTCCGAGAAAAATTTTAGACAATTCGGGTTCGGGGGCCCGGGACCACGGCAGAAGGCGTGGGCTATAGCACACGAATAATTGGGACTCGCGCGGATGTTCAATTTTATGGTCGTAAAATCCAAAAATTTCAATTTGGTCATGGAGGGGCAGTGACTATGGTTCCTTTGGCCGTATTTGATGTCCGAGAAAATTTTTAGACAATTTGGGTCCGAGGGACCGGGGCCACGGCAGAAAGCGTGGGCTATTGCACACGAATAATTAGGACTCGCGCGGATTTCCAATTTTATGGCCGTAAACATCCACAAAATGTAATTTGGTCATGGAGGGGCGGTGACTATGGTTCCTTTGGCCGAATTGGATGTCCGAGAAAAATTTTAGACAATTCGGGTCCGGGGGCCCGGGGCCACGGCAGAAGGCGTGGGCTATTGCACACGAAAAATTGGGACTCGCGCGGATTTCCAATTTTATGGCCGTAAACATCCAAAAAATGTAATTTGGTCATGGCGGGGCGGTGACTATGGTTCCTTTGGCCGTATTGGATGTCCGAGAAAAATTTTAGACGATTCAGGTCCGGGGGCCCGGGGCCACGGCAGAAGCCGTGGGCTATAGCATACGAAAAATTGGGACTCGCGCGGATTTCCAATTTTATGGCCTTAAACATCCAAAAAATATAATTTGGTCATGGAGGGGCGGTGACTATGGTTCCTTTGGCCGAATTGGATGTCCGAGAAAAATTTTAGACAATTCGGGTCCGGGGGCCCGGGGCCACGGCAGAAGGCGTGGGCTATTGCACACGAAAAATTGGGACTCGCGCGGATTTCCAATTTTATGGCCGTAAACATCCAAAAAATGTAATTTGGTCATGGCGGGGCGGTGACTATGGTTCCTTTGGCCGTATTGGATGTCCGAGAAAAATTTTAGACGATTCAGGTCCGGGGCCCGGGGCCACGGCAGAAGCCGTGGGCTATAGCACACGAAAAATTGAGACTCGCGCGGATTTCCAATTTTATGGCCGTAAACTTCCAAAAATTGCAATTTGGTCATGGAGGGGCAGTGACTATGGTTCCTTTGGCCGTATTTGATGTCCGAGAAAAATTTTAGACAATTCGGGTCCGGGGGCCCGGGGCCACGGCAGAAGGCGTGGGCTATTGCACACAAAAAATGGGACTCGCGCGGATTTCCAATTTTATGGTCGTAAACATCCACAAAATGTAATTTGGTCATGGAGGGGCGGTGACTATGGTTCCTTTGGCCGAATTGGATGTCCGAGAAAAATTTTAGACAATTCGGGTCCGGGGGCCCGGGGCCACGGCAGAAGGCGTGGGCTATTGCACACGAAAAATTGGGACTCGCGCGGATTTCCAATTTTATGGCCGTAAACTTCCAAAAATTGTAATTTGGTCATGGAGGGGCGGTGACTATGGTTCCTTTGGCCGTATTGGATGTCCGAGAAAAATTTTAGACGATTCAGGTCCGGGGCTCGGGGCCACGGCAGAAGCCGTGGGCTATAGCACACGAAAAATTGGGACTCGCGCGGATTTCCAATTTTATGGCCGTAAACTTCCAAAAATTGCAATTTGGTCATGGAGGGGCAGTGACTATGGTTCCTTTGGCCGTATTTGATGTCCGAGAAAAATTTTAGACAATTCGGGTCCGGGGGCCCGGGGCCACGGCAGATGCCGTGGGCAATAGCATACGAAAAATTGGGACTCGCGCGGATTTCCAATTTTATGGCCTTAAACATCCAAAAAATGTAATTTGATCACGGCGGGGCGGTGACTATGGTTTCTTTGACCGTATTGGATGTCCGAGAAAAATTTTCGACGATTCAGGTCCAGGGGCCCGGGGCCACGGCAGAAGCCGTGTGCTATAGCACACGAAAAATTGAGACTCGCAGAGATTTCCAATTTTATGGCCGTAAACTACCAAAAATTGAAATTTGGTCATGGAGGGGCAGTGAATATGGTTCCTTTGGCCTTATTTGATGTCCAAGGAAAAGTTTAGACAATTCGGGTCCGGAGGCCCGGAGCCACGGCAGAAGGTATGGGCTATTGCACACAAAAAATGGGACTCGCGCGGATTTCCAATTTTATGGTCGTAAACATCCACAAAATGTAATTTGGTCATGGAGGGGCGGTGACTATGGTTCCTTTGGCCGAATTGGATGTCCGAGAAAAATTTTAGACAATTCGGGTCCGGGGGCCCGGGGCCACGGCAGAAGGCGTGGGCTATAGCACACGAATAATTGGGACTCGCGCGGATTTCCAATTTTATGGCCGTAAACATCCAAAAAATGTAATTTGGTCATGGAGGGGCGGTGACTATGGTTCCTTTGGCCGTATTGGATGTCCGAGAAAAATTTTAGACAATTCGGGTCCGGGGGCCCGGGGCCACGGCAGAAGGCGTGGGCTATAGCACACGAAAAATTGGGACTCGCGCGGATTTCCAATTTTATGGCCGTAAACTTCCAAAAAATATAATTTGGTCATGGAGGGGCGGTGACTATGGTTCCTTTGGCCGAATTGGATGTCCGAGAAAAATTTTAGACAATTCGGGTCCGGGGGCCCGGGGCCACGGCAGAAGGCGTGGGCTATTGCACACGAAAAATTGGGACTCGCGCGGATTTCCAATTTTATGGCCGTAAACTTCCAAAAATTGAAATTTGGTCATGGAGGGGCAGTGACTATGGTTCCTTTGGCCGTATTGGATGTCCGAGAAAAAATTTAGACGATTCAGGTCCGGGGGCCCGGGGCCACGGCAGAAGCCGTGGGCTATAGCACACGAATAATTGGGACTCGCGCGGATTTTAAATTTTATGGCCGTAAACATCCAAAAAATGTAATTTGGTCATGGCGGGGCGGCGACTATGGTTCCTTTGGCCGAATTGGATGTCCGAGAAAAATTTTAGACAATTCGGGTCCGGGGGCCCGGGGCCACAGCAGAAGGCGTGGGCTATAGCACACGAAAAATTGGGACTCGCGCGGATTTCCAATTTTACGGCCGTAAACTTCCAAAAATTGCAATTTGGTCATGGAGGTGCAGTGACTATGGTTCCTTTGGCCGTATTTGATGTCCGAGAAAATTTTTTAGACAATTCGGGTCCGGGGGCCCGGGGCCACGGCAGAAGGCGTGGGCTATAGCACACGAATAATTAGGACTCCCGCGGATTTCCAATTTTATGGCCGTAAATATCCAAAAAATGTAACTTGGTCACGACGGGGCGGTGACTATGGTTTCTTTGGCCGTATTGGATGTCCGAGAAAAATTTTAGACGATTCAGGTCCAGGGGCCCGGGGCCACGGTAGAAGCCGTGGGCTATCGCACGCGAAAAATTGAGACTCGCGCCGATTTCCAATTATATGGCCGTAAACTACCAAAAATTGCAATTTGGTCATGGAGGGGCAGTGACTATAGTTCCTTTGGCCTTATTTGATATCCGAGGAAAAGTTTAGACAATTCGGGTCCAGGGGCCCGGGGCCACGGCAGAAGGCGTGGGCTATTGCACAAAAAAAATGGGACTCGCGTGGATTTCCAATTTTATGGTCGTAAACATCCACAAAATGTACTTTGGTCATGGAGGGGCTGTGACTATAGTTCCTTTGGCCGAATTGGATGTCCGAGAAAAATTTTAGACAATTCGGGTCCGGGGGCCCGGGGCCACGGCAGAAGGCGTGGGCTATTGCACACGAATAATTAGGACTCGCGCGGATTTCCAATTTTATGGCCGTAAACATCCAAAAAATGTAATTTGGTCACGGCGGGGTGGTGACTATGGTTCCTTTGGCCGTATTGGATGTTCGAGAAAAATTTTGGACTATTCAGGTCCGGGGGCCCGGGGCCACGGCAGAAGCCGTGGGCTATAGCACACGAAAAATGGGACTCGCGCGGATTTCAAATTTTATGGTCGTAAACATCCACAAAATGTAATTTGGTCATGGAGGGGCGGTGACTATGGTTCCTTTGGCCGAATTGGATGTCCGAGAAAAATTTTAGACAATTCGGGTCCGGGGGCCCGGGGCCACGGCAGAAGGCGTGGGCTATAGCACACGAATAACTGGGACTCGCGCTGATTTTCAATTTTATGGCCGTAAACATCCAAAAAATGTAATTTGGTCATGGCGGGGCGGCTACTATGGTTCCTTTGGCCGAATTGGATGTCCGAGAAAAATTTTAGACGATTCAGGTCCAGGGGCCCGGGGCCACGGCAGAAGCCGTGTGCTATAGCACACGAAAAATTGAGACTCGCAGAGATTTCCAATTTTATGGCCGTAAACTACCAAAAATTGCAATTTGGTCATGGAGGGGCAGTGACTATGGTTCCTTTGGCCTTATTTGATGTCCAAGGAAAAGTTTAGACAATTCGGGTCCGGGGGCCCGGGCCACGGCAGAAGGCGTGGGCTATTGCACAAAAAAAATGGGACTCGCGCGGATTTCCAATTTTATGGTCGTAAACATCCACAAAATGTAATTTGGTCATGGAGGGGCGGTGACTATGGTTCCTTTGGCCGAATTGGATGTCCGAGAAAAATTTTAGACAATTCGGGTCCGGGGGCCCGGGGCCACGGCAGAAGGCGTGGGCTATTGCACACGAAAAATTGGGACTCGCGCGGATTTCCAATTTTATGGCCGTAAACTTCCAAAAATTGCAATTTGGTCATGGAGGGGCGGTGACTATGGTTCCTTTGGCCGAATTGGATGTCCGAGAAAAATTTTAGACAATTCGGGTCCGGGGGCCCGGGGCCACGGCAGAAGGCGTGGGCTATAGCACACGAAAAATTGGGACTCGCGCGGATTTCCAATTTTATGGCCGTAAGCTTCCAAAAATTGCAATTTGGTCATGGAGGGGCAGTGACTATGGTTCCTTTGGCCGAATTGGATGTCCGAGAAAAATTTTAGACAATTCAGGTCCGGGGGCCCGGGGCCACGGCAGAAGCCGTGGGCTATAGCACACGAAAAATTGAGACTCGCGCAGATTTCCAATTTTATGGCCGTAAACTTCCAAAAATTGTAATTTGGTCATGGATGGGTGTTGACAATGGTTCCTTTGGCCGAATTGGATGTCCTAGAAAATTTTTAGACAATTCGGGTCCGGGTGCCCGGGGCCACGGCAGAAGGCGTGGGCTATAGCACACGAATAATTAGGACTCGCGCGGATTTCCAATTTTATGGCCGTAAACATCAAAAAAATATAATTTGGTCACGGCGGGGAAGTGACCATGGTTCCTTTGGCCGTATTGGATGTCCGAGAAAAATTTTAGACGATTCAGGTCCGGGGCTCGGGGACACGGCAGAAGCAGTGGGCTATAGCACTCGAAAAATTGAGACTCGCGCAGATTTAAAATTTTATGGCCGTAAACTTCCAAAAATTGCAATTTGGTTATGGAGGGGTAGTGACTATGGTTCCTTTGGCCGTATTTGATGTCCGAGGAAAAGTTTAGACAATTCGGGTCCGGGGGCCCGGGGCCACGGCAGAAGGCGTGGGCTATTGCACAAGAAAAATGGGACTCGCGCGGATTTCCAATTTTATGGTCGTAAACATCCACAAAATGTAATTTGGTCATGGAGGGGCGGTGACTATGGTTCCTTTGGCCGAATTGGATGTCCGAGAAAAATTTTAGACAATTCGGGTCCGGGGGCCCGGGGCCACGGCAGAAGGCGTGGGCTATAGCACACGAATAATTGGGACTCGCGCGGATTTCCAATTTTATGGCCGTAAACATCCAAAAAATATAATTTGGTCATGGCGGGGCGGTGACTATGGTTCCTTTGGCCGTATTGGATGTCCGAGAAAAATTTTAGACGATTCAGGTCCGGGGCCCGGGGCCACGGCAGAAGCCGTGGGCTATTTCACACGAAAAATTGAGACTCGCGCAGATTTCCAATTTTATGGCCGTAAACTTCCAAAAATTGTAATTTGGTCATGGAGGGGCGTTGACAATGGTTCCTTTGGCCGAATTGGATGTCCTAGAAAAACTTTACACAATTCGGGTCCGGGTGCCCGGGGCCACGGCAGAAGGCGTGGGCTATAGCACACAAATAATTAGGACTCCCGCGGATTTCCAATTTTATAGCCGTAAACTTCCAAAAATTGCAATTTGGTCATGGAGGGGCAGTGACTATGGTTCCTTTGGCCGTATTTGATGTCCGAGAAAAAGATTAGACAATTCGGGTCCGGGGGCCCGGGGCCACGGCAGAAGCCGTGGGCTATAGCACACAAATAATTAGAACTCCCGCGGATTTCCAATTTTATGGCCGTAAACATCCAAAAAATGTAATTTGGTCACGGCGGGGCGGTGACTGTTGTTTCTTTGGCCGTATTGGATGTCCGAGAAAAATTTTAGACGATTCAGGTCCAGGGGCCCGGGGCCACGGCAGAAGCCGTTGGCTATTGCACAAAAAAAATGGGACTCGCGCGGATTTCCAATTTTATGGTCGTAAACTACCAAAAATTGCAATTTGGTCATGGAGGGGCAGTGACTATGGTTCCTTTGGCCTTATTTGGTATCCGAGGAAAAGTTTAGACAATTCGGGTCCGGGGGCCCGGGGCCACGGCAGAAGGCATGGGCAATTGCACACAAAAAATGGGACTCGCGCGGATTTCCAATTTTATGGTCGTAAACATCCACAAAATGTAATTTGGTCATGGAGGGGCAGTGACTATGGTTCCTTTGGCCTTATTTGATGTCCGAGGAAAAGTTTAGACAATTCGGGTCCGGGGGCCCGGGGCCACGGCAGAAGGCATGGGCAATTGCACACAAAAAATGGGACTCGCGCGGATTTCCAATTTTATTGTCGTAAACTTCCAAATATTGCAATTTGGTCATGGAGGGGCGGTGACTATGGTTCCTTTGGCCGAATTGGATGCCCGAGAAAAATTTTAGACAATTTGGGTCCGAGGGCCCGGGGCCACGGCAGAAGGCATGGGCTATTTCACACAAAAAATGGGAGTCGCGCGGATTTCCAATTTTATGGTCGTAAACTTCCAAAAATTGCAATTTGGTCATGGAGGGGCAGTGACTATGGTTCCTTTGGCCGAATTAGATATTCGAGAAAAATTTTACACAATTCGGGTCCGGGGGCTCGGGGCCACGGCAGAAGGCGTGGGCTATAGCACACGAATAATTGTGACTCGCGCGGATTTCCAATTTTATGGCCGTAAACATCCAAAAAATATAATTTGGTCATGGCGGGGCGGTGACTATGGTTCCTTTGGCCGTATTGGATGTCCGAGAAAAATTTTAGACGATTCAAGTCCGGGGTCCGGGGCCACGGCAGAAGCCGTGGGCTATAGCACACGAAAAATTGAGACTCGCGTAGATTTCCAATTTTATGGCCGTAATCTTCCAAAAATTGCAATTTGGTCATGGAGGGGCGTTGACTATGGTTCCTTTGGCCGAATTGGATGTCCGAGAAAATTTTTACACAATTCGGGTCCGGGGGCCCGGGGCCACGGCAGAAGGCGTGGGCTATAGCACACGAAAAATTGAGACTCGTGCAGATTTCCAATTTTATGGCCGTATACATCCAAAAAATATAATTTGGTCATGGTGGGGCGGTGACTATGGTTCCTTTGGCCGTATTGGATGTGCGAGAAAAATTTTAGACGATTCAGGTCCAGGGGCCCGGGGCCACGGCAGAAGCCGTGGGCAATAGCACACGAAAAATTGAGACTCGCGCGGATTTCCAATTTTATGGCCGTAAACTAATTTGCAATTTGGTCATGGAGGGGCAGTGACTATGGTTCCTTTGGCCTTATTTGATGTCCGAGAAAAAGTTTAGACAATTCGGGTCCGGGGGCCCGGGGCCACGGCAGAAGGCGTGGGCTATTGCACAAAAAAAATGGGACTCGCGCGGATTTCCAATTTTATGGTCGTAAACATCCACAAAATGTAATTTGGTCATGGAGGGGCGGTGACTATGGTTCCTTTGGCCGAATTGGATGTCCGAGAAAAATTTTAGACAATTCGGGTCCGGGGGCCCGGGGCCACGGCAGAAGGCGTGGGCTATAGCACACGAAAAATTGGGACTCGCGCGGATTTCCAATTTTATGGCCGTAAACTTCCAAAAATTGTAATTTGGTCATGGAGGGGCGGTGACTATGGTTCCTTTGGCCGTATTGGATGTCCGAGAAAAATTTTAGACGATTCAGGTCCGGGGCCCGGGGCCACGGCAGAAGCCGTGGGCTATAGCACACGAAAAATTGAGACTCGCGCGGATTTCCAATTTTATGGCCTTAAACATCCAAAAAATATAATTTGGTCATGGAGGGGCGGTGACTATGGTTCCTTTGGCCGAATTGGATGTCCGAGAAAAATTTTAGACAATTCGGGTCCGGGGGCCCGGGGCCACGGCAGAAGGCGTGGGCTATTGCACACGAAAAATTGGGACTCGCGCGGATTTCCAATTTTATGGCCGTAAACGTCCAAAAAATGTAATTTGGTCATGGAGGGGCGGTGACTATGGTTCCTTGGCCGAATTGGATGTTCGAGAAAAATTTTAGACGATTCAGGTCCGGGCCCGGGGCCACGGCAGAAGGCGTGGGCTATTGCACAAGAAAAATGGGACTCGCGCGGATTTCCAATTTTATGGCCGTAAACATCCAAAAAATGTAATTTGGTCATGGAGGGGCGGTGACTATGGTTGCTTTGGCCGAATTGGATGTCCGAGAAAATTTTTAGACAATTCGGGTCCATGGCCCGGGGCCACGGCAGAAGGCGTGGGCTATAGCACACGAAAAATTGGGACTCGCGGGGATTTCCAATTTTATGGCCGTAAACTTCCAATATTGCAATTTGGTCATGGAGGGGCAGTGACTATGGTTCCTTTTGCCGTATTTGATGTCCGACAAAATTTTTAGACAATTTGGGTCCGAGGTCCCGGGGCCACGGCAGAAGGCGTGGGCTATAGCACACAAATAATTAGGACTCCCGCGGATTTCCAATTTTATGGCCGTAAACATCCAAAAAATGTAATTTGATCACGGCGGGGCAGTGACTATGGTTTCTTTGACCGTATTGGATGTCCGAGAAAAATTTTAGACGATTCAGGTCCAGGGGCCCGGGGCCACGGCAGAAGCCGTGTGCTATAGCACACGAAAAATTGAGACTCGCAGAGATTTCCAATTTTATGGCCGTAAACTACCAAAAATTGCAATTTGGTCATGGAGGGGCAGTGACTATGGTTCCTTTGGCCTTATTTGATGTCCGAGGAAAAGTTTAGACAATTCGGGTCCGGGGGCCCGGGGCCACGGCAGAAGGCGTGGGCTATTGCACAAAAAAAATGGGACTCGCGCGGATTTCCAATTTTATGGTCGTAAACATCCACAAAATGTAATTTGGTCATGGAGGGGCGGTGACTATGGTTCCTTTGGCCGAATTGGGTGTCCGAGAAAAATTTTAGACAATTTGGGTCTGGGGGCCCGGGGCCACGGCAGAAGGCGTGGGCTATAGCACACGAATAATTGGGACTCGCGCGGATTTTAAATTTTATGGCCGTAAACCTCCAAAAAATGTAATTTGGTCAGGGCGGGGCGGTGACTATGGTTCCTTTGGCCGAATTGGACATCCGAGAAAAATTTTAGACAATTCGGGTCCGGGGGCCCGGGGCCACGGCAGAAGGCGTGGGCTATAGCACACGAAAAATTGGGACTCGCGCGGATTTCCAATTTTATGGTCGTAAACATCCACAAAATGTAATTTGGTCATGGAGGGGCGGTGACTATGGTTCCTTTGGCCGAATTGGATGTCCGAGAAAAATTTTAGACAATTCGGGTCCGGGGGCCCGGGGCCACGGCAGAAGGCGTGGGCTATTGCACACGAAAAATTGGGACTCGCGCGGATTTCCAATTTTATGGCCGTAAACTTCCAAAAATTGCAATTTGGTCACGGCGGGGCGGTGACTATGGTTCCTTTGGCCGTATTGGATGTCCGAGAAAAATTTTAGACGATTCAGCGGGGCCCGGGGCCACGGCAGAAGCCGTGGGCTATAGCACATGAAAAATTGAGACTCGCGCGGATTTCCAATTTTATGGCCGTAAACTTCCAAAAATTGCAATTTGGTCATGGAGGGGCAGTGACTATGGTTCCTTTGGCCGTATTTGATGTCCGAGAAAAATTTTAGACAATTCGGGTCCGGGGGCCCGGGGCCACGGCAGAAGGCGTGGGCTATTGCACACAAAAAATGGGACTCGCGCGGATTTCCAATTTTATGGTCGTAAACATCCACAAAATGTAATTTGGTCATGGAGGGGCGGTGACTAAGGATCCTTTGGCCGAATTGGATGTCCGAGAAAAATTTTGGACAATTCGGGTCCGGGGGCCACGGCAGAAGGCGTGGGCTATAGCACACGAATAATTGGGACTCGCGTGGATTTCCAATTTTATAGCCGTAAACATCCAAAAAATGTATTTTGGTCACGGCGGGGCGGTGACTATGGTTTCTTTGGCCGTATTGGATGTCCGAGAAAATTTTAGACGATTCAGGTCCAGGGGCCCGGGGCCACGGCAGAAGCCGTGGGCTATAGCACACGGAAAATTGAGACTCGCGCGGATTTCCAATTTTATGGCCGTAAACTACCAAAATTTGCAATTTGGTCATGGAGGGGCAGTGACTATGGTTCCTTTGGCCTTATTTGATGTCCGAGAAAAAGTTTAGACAATTCGGGTCCGGGGGCCCGGGGCCACGGCAGAAGGCGTGGGCTATTGCACAAAAAAAATGGGACTCGCGCGGATTTCCAATTTTATGGTCGTAAACATCCACAAAATGTAATTTGGTCATGGAGGGGCGGTGACTATGGTTCCTTTGGTCGTATTTGATGTCCGAGAAAAATTTTAGACAATTCGGGTCCGGGGGCCCGGGGCCACGGCAGAAGGCGTGGGCTATAGCACACGAAAAATTGGGACTCGCGCGGATTTCCAATTTTATGGCCGTAAACATCCAAAAAATGTAATTTGGTCATGGCGGGCCGGTGACTATGGTTCCTTTGGCCGTATTGGATGTCCGAGAAAAAATTTAGACGATTCAGGTCCGGGGGCCACGGCAGAAGCCGTGGGCTATAGCATACGAAAAATTGGGACTCGCGCGGATTTCCAATTTTATGGCCGTAAACATCCAAAAAATGTAATTTGGTCATGGAGGGGCGGTGACTATGGTTCCTTTGGCCGTATTGGATGTCCGAGAAAAATTTTAGACAATTCGGGTCCGGGGGCCCGGGGCCACGGCAGAAGGCGTGGGCTATTGCACACGAAAAATTGGGACTCGCGCGGATTTCCAATTTTATGGCCGTAAACTTCCAAAAATTGCAATTTGGTCATGGAGGGGCAGTGACTATGGTTCCTTTGGCCGTATTTGATGTCCGAGAAAAATTTTAGACAATTCGGGTCCGGGGGCCACGGCAGAAGGCGTGGGCTATTGCACAAAAAAAATGGGACTCGCGCGGATTTCCAATTTTATGGTCGTAAACATCCAAAAAATGTAATTTGGTCACGGCGGGGCTGTGACTATGGTTCGTTTGGCCGTATTGGATGTCCGAGAAAAATTTTAGACGATTCAGGTCCGGGGCCTGGGGCCACGGCAGAAGCCGTGGGCTATAGCATACGAAAAATTGAGACTCGCGCGGATTTCAAATTTTATGGCCGTAAATTACCAAAAATTGCAATTTGGTCATGGAGGGGCAGTGACTATGGTTCCTTTGGCCTTATTTGATGTCGAGGAAAAGTTTAGACAATTCGGGTCGGGGGCCCGGGGCCACGACAGAAGGCGTGGGCTATTGCACCAAAAAAATGGGACTCGCGCGGATTTCCAATTTTATGGTCGTAAACATCCACAAAATGTAATTTGGTCATGGAGGGGCGGTGACTATGGTTCCTTTGGCCGAATTGGATGTCCGAGAAAAATTTTAGACAATTCGGGTCCGGGGGCCCGGGGCCACGGCAGAAGGCGTGGGCTATTGCACACGAAAAATTGGGACTCGCGCGGATTTCCAATTTTATGGCCGTAAACTTCCAAAAATTGCAATTTGGTCACGGCGGGGCGGTGACTATGGTTCCTTTGGCCGTATTGGATGTCCGAGAAAAATTTTAGACGATTCAGGTCCGGGGCCCGGGGCCACGGCAGAAGGCGTGGGCTATAGCACACGAAAAATTGAGACTCGCGCGGATTTCCAATTTTATGGCCGTAAACTTCCAAAAATTGCAATTTGGTCATGGAGGGGCAGTGACTATGGTTCCTTTGGCCGTATTTGATGTCCGAGAAAAATTTTAGACAATTCGGGTCCGGGGGCCCGGGGCCACGGCAGAAGGCGTGGGCTATTGCACACGAAAAATTGGGACTCGCGCGGATTTCCAATTTTATGGCCGTAAACATCCAAAAAATGTAATTTGGTCACGGCGGGGCGGTGACTATGGTTCCTTTGGCCGTATTGGATGTCCGAGAAAAATTTTAGACGATTCAGGTCCGAGGGCCCGGGGCCACGGCAGAAGGCGTGGGCTATAGCACACGAAAAATTGGGACTCGCGCGGATTTCCAATTTTATGGCCGTAAACATCCAAAAATTGTAATTTGGTCATGGAGGGGCGGTGACTATGGTTCCTTTGGCCGAATTGGATGTCCGAGAAAAATTTTAGACAATTCGGGTCCGGGGGCCCGGGGCCACGGCAGAAGGCGTGGGCTATTGCACACGAAAAATTGGGACTCGCGCGGATTTCCAATTTTATGGCCGTAAACTTCCAAAAATTGAGATTTGGTCACGGCGGGGCGGTGACTATGGTTCCTTGGCCGTATTGGATGTCCGAGAAAAATTTTAGATGATTCAGGTCCGGGGCCCGGGGCCACGGCAGAAGCCGTGGGCTATAGCACACGAAAAATTGAGACTCGCGCGGATTTCCAATTTTATGGCCGTAAACTACCAAAATTTGCAATTTGGTCATGGAGGGGCAGTGACTATGGTTCCTTTGGCCTTATTTGATGTCCGAGAAAAAGTTTTGACAATTCGAGTCCGGGGCCCCAGGGCCACGGCAGAAGGCGTGGGCTATTGCACAAAAAAAATGGGACTCGCGCGGATTTCCAATTTTATGGTCGTAAACATCCACAAAATGTAATTTGGTCATGGAGGGGCGGTGACTATGGTTCCGTTGGCCGAATTGGATGTCCGAGAAAAATTTTAGATGATTCAGGTCCGGGGCCCGGGGCCACGGCAGAAGGCGTGGGCTATTGCACACGAAAAATTGGGACTCGCGCGGATTTCCAATTTTATGGCCGTAAACTTCCAAAAATTGAGATTTGGTCACGGCGGGGCGGTGACTATGGTTCCTTGGCCGTATTGGATGTCCGAGAAAAATTTTAGATGATTCAGGTCCGGGGCCCGGGGCCACGGCAGAAGGCGTGGGCTATTGCACACGAAAAATTGGGACTCGCGCGGATTTCCAATTTTATGGCCGTAAACTTCCAAAAAATGTAATTTGGTCACAGCGGGGCGGTGACAATGGTTCCTTTGGCCGTATTGGATGTCCGAGAAAATTTTTAGACGATTAAGGTCCGGGGGCCCGGGGCCACGGCAGAAGGCGTGGGCTATTGCACACAAAAAATGGGACTCGCGCGGATTTCCAATTTTATGGTCGTAAACTTCCAAAAAATGTAATTTGGTCATGGAGGGGCGGTGACTATGGTTCCTTTGGCGGGATTGGATGTCCGAGATAAATTTACACAATTCGGGTCCGGGGCCCGGGGCCACGGCAGAAGGCGTGGGCTATTGCACACGAAAAATTGGGACTCGCGCGGACTACCACTATCATGGCCGTAAACATCCAAAAAATTTAATTTGGTCACGGCGGGGCGGTGACTATGGTTCCTTTGGCCGTATTGGATGTCCGAGAAAATTTTTAGACAATTCGGGTCCGGGGGCCCGGGGCCACGGCAGAAGGCGTGGGCTATAGCACACGAAAAATTGGGACTCGCGCGGATTTCCAATTTTATGGCCGTAAACTTCCAAAAATTGCAATTTGGTCATGGAGGGGCGGTGACTATGGTTCCTTTGGCCGTATTTGATGTCCGAGAAAAATTTTAGACAATTCGGGTCCGGGGGCCCGGGGCCACGGCAGAAGGCGTGGGCTATAGCACACGAATAATTGGGACTCGCGCGGATTTCCAATTTTATGGCCGTAAACATCCAAAAAATATAATTTGGTCACGGCGGGGCGGTGACTATGGTTCCTTTGGCCGTATTGGATGTCCGAGAAAAATTTTAGACGATTCAGGTCCGGGGCCCGGGGCCACGGCAGAAGCCGTGGGCTATAGCACACGAAAAATTGAGACTCGCGCGGATTTCCAATTTTATGGCCGTAAACTACCAAAAATTGCAATTTGGTCATGGAGGGGCAGTGACTATGGTTCCTTTGGCCTTATTTGATGTCCGAGAAAAAGTTTAGACAATTCGGGTCCGGGGGCCCGGGGCCACGGCAGAAGGCGTGGGCTATTGCACAAAAAAAATGGGACTCGCGCGGATTTCCAATTTTATGGTCGTAAACATCCACAAAATGTAATTTGGTCATGGAGGGGCGGTGACTATGGTTCCTTTGGCCGAATTGGATGTCCGAGAAAAATTTTAGACAATTCGGGTCCGGGGGCCCGGGGCCACGGCAGAAGGCGTGGGCTATAGCACACGAATAATTGGGACTCGCGCGGATTTCCAATTTTATGGCCGTAAACTTCAAAAAATATAATTTGGTCACGACGGGGCGGTGACTATGGTTCCTTTGGCCGTATTGGATGTCCGACAAAATTTTTGGACAATTTGAGTCCGAGGGCCCAAGGCCACGGCAGAAGCCGTGGGCAATAGCATACGAAAAATTGGGACTCGCGCGGATTTCCAATTTTATGGCCGTAAACATCCAAAAAATGTAATTTGGTCATGGAGGGGCGGTGACTATGGTTCCTTTGGCCGAATTGGATGTCCGAGAAAAATTTTAGACAATTCGGGTCCGGGGGCCCGGGGCCACGGCAGAAGGCGTGGGCTATTGCACACGAATAATTGGGACTCGCGCGGATTTCCAATTTTATGGCCGTAAACATCCAAAAAATGTAATTTGGTCACGGCGGGGTGGTAACTATGGATCCTTTGGCCGTATTGGATGTCCGAGAAAAATTTTGGACGATTCAGGTCCGGGGGCCCGGGGCCACGGCAGAAGGCGTGAGCTACAGCACACGAAAAAGTGAGACTCGCGCGGATTTCCAATTTTATGGCCGTAAACTACCAAAATTTGCAATTTGGTCATGGAGGGGCAGTGACTATGGTTCCTTTGGCCTTATTTGATGTCCGAGAAAAAGTTCAGACAATTCGGGTCCGGGGGCCCGGGGCCACGGCAGAAGGCGTGGGCTATTGCACAAAAAAAATGGGACTCGCACGGATTTCCAATTTTATGGTCGTAAACATCCACAAAATGTAATTTGGTCATAGAGGGGCGGTGACTATGGTTCCTTTGGCCGAATTGGATGTCCGAGAAAAATTTTAGACAATTCGGGTTCGGGGGCCCGGGGCCACGGCAGAAGGCGTGGGCTATAGCACACGAATAATTGGGACTCGCGCGGATGTTCAATTTTATGGCCGTAAACATCCAAAAAATGTAATTTGGTCATGGCGGGCCGGTGACTATGGTTCCTTTGGCCGTATTGGATGTCCGAGAAAAATTTTAGACAATTCGGGTCCGGGGGGCCGGGGCCACGGCAGAAGCCGTGGGCAATAGCATACCAAAAATTGGGACTCGCGCGGATTTCCAATTTTATGGCCTTAAACATCCAAAAAATATAATTTGGTCATGGAGGGGCGGTGACTATGGTTCCTTTGGCCGAATTGGATGTCCGAGAAAAATTTTAGACAATTCGGGTCCGGGGGCCCGGGGCCACGGCAGAAGGCGTGGGCTATTGCACACGAAAAATTGGGACTCGCGCGGATTTCCAATTTTATGGCCTTAAACTTCCAAAAATTGAGATTTGGTCACGGCGGGGCGGTGACTATGGTTCCTTGGCCGTATTGGATGTCCGAGAAAAATTTTAGACGATTCAGGTCCGGGGCCCGGGGCCACGGCAGAAGCCGTGGCCTATAGCACACGGAAAATTGAGACTCGCGCGGATTTCCAATTTTATGGCCGTAAACCACCAAAATTTGCAATTTGGTCATGGAGGGGCAGTGACTATGGTTCCTTTGGCCTTATTTGATGTCCGAGAAAAAGTTTAGACAATTCGGGTCCGGGGGCCCGGGGCCACGGCAGAAGGCGTGGGCTATTGCACAAAAAAAATGGGACTCGCGCGGATTTCCAATTTTATGGTTGTAAACATCCACAAAATGTAATTTGGTCATGGAGGGGGGGTGACTATGGTTCCTTTGGCCGAATTGGATGTCCGAGAAAATTTTTAGGCAATTCGGGTCCGGAGGCCCGGGGCCACGGCAGAAGGCGTGGGCTATAGCACACGAATAATTGGGACTCGCGCGGATTTTCAATTTTATGGCCGTAATCATCTAAAAAATGTAATTTGGTCATGGCAGGGCGGTGACTATGGTTCCTTTGGCCGTATTCGATGTCCAAGAAAATTTTATGACGATCGGGGTCAGTGGGCCCGGGGCCACGGCAGAAGTCGTGGGCAATAGCATACGAAAATTTGGGACTCACGCGGATTTTCATTTTTATGGCCATAAACTGCCAAAAAATGTAATTTGGTCATGGAGAGGCGGTGACTATGGTTCCTTTGGCCGAATTGGATGTCCGAGAAAAATTTTAGACAATTCGGGTCCGGGGGCCCGGGGCCACGGCAGAAGGCGTGGGCTATTGCACAAAAAAAATGGGACTCGCGCGGATTTCCAATTTTATGGTCGTAAACATCCACAAAATGTAATTTGGTCATGGAGGGGCGGTGACTATGGTTCCTTTGGCCGAATTGGATGTCCGAGAAAAATTTTAGACAATTCGGGTCCGGGGGCCCGGGGCCACGGCAGAAGGCGTGGGCTATAGCACACGAATAATTGGGACTCGCGCGGATTTCCAATTTTATGGCCGTAAACATCCAAAAAATGTAATTTGGTCATGGAGGGGCGGTGACTATGGTTCCTTTGGCCGAATTGGATGTCCGAGAAAAATTTTAGACAATTCGGGTCCGGGGGCCCGGGGCCACGGCAGAAGCCGTGGGCTATAGCACACGAAAAATTGGGACTCGCGCGGATTTCCAATTTTATGGCCGTAAACATCCAAAAAATATAATTTGGTCATGGAGGGGCGGTGACTATGGTTCCTTTGGCCGAATTGGATGTCCGAGAAAAATTTTAGACAATTCGGGTCCGGGGGCCCGGGGCCACGGCAGAAGGCGTGGGCTATTGCACACGAAAAATTGGGACTCGCGCGGATTTCCAATTTTATGGCCGTAAACATCTGAAAAATGTAATTTGGTCATGGCCGGGCGGTGACTATGGTTCCTTTGGCCGTATTGGATGTCCGAGAAAAATTTTAGACGATTCAGGTCCGGGGCCCGGGGCCACGGCAGAAGCCGTGGGCTATAGCACACGAAAAATTGAGACTCGCGCGGATTTCCAATTTTATGGCCGTAAACTACCAAAATTTGCAATTTGGTCATGGAGGGGCAGTGACTATGGTTCCTTTGGCCTTATTTGATGTCCGAGAAAAAGTTTAGACAATTCGGGTCCGGGGGCCCGGGGCCACGGCAGAAGGCGTGGGCTATTGCACAAAAAAAATGGGACTCGCGCGGATTTCCAATTTTATGGTCGTAAACATCCACAAAATGTAATTTGGTCATGGAGGGGCGGTGACTATGGTTCCTTTGGCCGAATTGGATGTCCGAGAAAAATTTTAGGCAATTCGGGTCGGAGGCCCGGGGCCACGGCAGAAGGCGTGGGCTATAGCACACGAATAATTGGGACTCGCGCGGATTTTCAATTTTATGGCCGTAAACATCTGAAAAATGTAATTTGGTCATGGCCGGGCGGTGACTATGGTTCCTTTGGCCGTATTGGATGTCCGAGAAAAATTATAGACGATTCAGGCCCGGGGCCACGGCAGAAGCCGTGGGCAATAGCATACGAAAAATTGGGACTCGCGCGGATTTCCAATTTTATGGCCTTAAACATCCAAAAAATATAATTTGGTCATGGAGGGGCGGTGACTATGGTTCCTTTGGCCGAATTGGATGTCCGAGAAAAATTTTAGACAATTCGGGTCCGGGGGCCCGGGGCCACGGCAGAAGGCGTGGGCTATTGCACACGAAAAATTGGGACTCGCGCGGATTTCCAATTTTATGGCCGTAAACTTCCAAAAATTGAGATTTGGTCACGGCGGGGCGGTGACTATGGTTCCTTTGGCCGAATTGGATGTCCGAGAAAAATTTTAGACGATTCAGGTCCGGGGCCCGGGGCCACGGCAGAAGCCGTGGGCTATAGCACACGAAAAATTGAGACTCGCGCGGATTTCCAATTTTATGGCCGTAAACTACCAAAATTTGCAATTTGGTCATGGAGGGGCAGTGACTATGGTTCCTTTGGCCTTATTTGATGTCCGAGAAAAAGTTTAGACAATTCGGGTCCGGGGGCCCGGGGCCACGGCAGAAGGCGTGGGCTATTGCACAAAAAAAATGGGACTCGCGCGGATTTCCAATTTTATGGTCGTAAACATCCACAAAATGTAATTTGGTCATGGAGGGGCGGTGACTATGGTTCCTTTGGCCGAATTGGATGTCCGAGAAAAATTTTAGGCAATTCGGGTCCGGAGGCCCGGGGCCACGGCAGAAGGCGTGGGCTATAGCACACGAATAATTGGGACTCGCGCGGATTTTCAATTTTATGGCCGTAAACATCCAAAAAATGTAATTTGGTCATGGCCGGGCGGTGACTATGGTTCCTTTGGCCGTATTGGATGTCCGAGAAAAATTATAGACGATTCAGGCCCGGGGCCACGGCAGAAGCCGTGGGCAATAGCATACGAAAAATTGGGACTCGCGCGGATTTCCAATTTTATGGCCTTAAACATCCAAAAAATATAATTTGGTCATGGAGGGGCGGTGACTATGGTTCCTTTGGCCGAATTGGATGTCCGAGAAAAATTTTAGACAATTCGGGTCCGGGGGCCCGGGGCCACGGCAGAAGGCGTGGGCTATTGCACACGAAAAATTGGGACTCGCGCGGATTTCCAATTTTATGGCCGTAAACTTCCAAAAATTGCAATTTGGTCACGGCGGGGCGGTGACTATGGTTCCTTTGGCCGTATTGGATGTCCGAGAAAAATTTTAGACGATTCAGGTCCGGGGCCCGGGGCCACGGCAGAAGCCGTGGGCTATAGCACACGAAAAATTGAGACTCGCGCGGATTTCCAATTTTATGGCCGTAAACTACCAAAATTTGCAATTTGGTCATGGAGGGGCAGTGACTATGGTTCCTTTGGCCTTATTTGATGTCCGAGAAAAAGTTTAGACAATTCGGGTCCGGGGGCCCGGGGCCACGGCAGAAGGCGTGGGCTATTGCACAAAAAAAATGGGACTCGCGCGGATTTCCAATTTTATGGTCGTAAACATCCACAAAATGTAATTTGGTCATGGAGGGGCGGTGACTATGGTTCCTTTGGCCGAATTGGATGTCCGAGAAAAATTTTAGGCAATTCGGGTCGGAGGCCCGGGGCCACGGCAGAAGGCGTGGGCTATAGCACACGAATAATTGGGACTCGCGCGGATTTTCAATTTTATGGCCGTAAACATCTGAAAAATGTAATTTGGTCATGGCCGGGCGGTGACTATGGTTCCTTTGGCCGTATTGGATGTCCGAGAAAAATTTTAGACGATTCAGATCCGAGGCCCGGGGCCACGGCAGAAGCCGTGGGCAATAGCATACGAAAAATTGGGACTCGCGCGGATTTCCAATTTTATGGCCTTAAACATCCAAAAAATATAATTTGGTCATGGAGGGGCGGTGACTATGGTTCCTTTGGCCGAATTGGATGTCCGAGAAAAATTTTAGACAATTCGGGTCCGGGGGCCCGGGGCCACGGCAGAAGGCGTGGGCTATTGCACACGAAAAATTGGGACTCGCGCGGATTTCCAATTTTATGGCCGTAAATTTCCAAAAATTGCAATTTGGTCATGGAGGGGCAGTGACTATGGTTCCTTTGGCCGTATTTGATGTCCGAGAAAAATTTTAGACAATTCGGGCCCGGGGCCACGGCAGAAGGCGTGGGCTATTGCACACAAAAAATGGGACTCGCGCGGATTTCCAATTTTATTGTCGTAAACATCCACAAAATGTAATTTGGTCATGGAGGGGCGGTGACTATGGTTCCTTTGGCCGTATTGGATGTCCGAGAAAAATTATAGACGATTCAGGCCCGGGGCCACGGCAGAAGCCGTGGGCAATAGCATACGAAAAATTGGGACTCGCGCGGATTTCCAATTTTATGGCCGTAAACATCCAAAAAATATAATTTGGTCATGGAGGGGCGGTGACTATGGTTCCTTTGGCCGAATTGGATGTCCGAGAAAAATTTTAGACAATTCGGGTCCGGGGGCCCGGGGCCACGGCAGAAGGCGTGGGCTATTGCACACGAAAAATTGGGACTCGCGCGGATTTCCAATTTTATGGCCGTAAACTTCCAAAAATTGAGATTTGGTCACGGCGGGGCGGTGACTATGGTTCCTTCGGCCGAATTGGATGTCCGAGAAAAATTTTAGACAATTCGGGTCCGGGGGCCCGGGGCCACGGCAGAAGCCGTGGGCTATAGCACACGAAAAATTGAGACTCGCGCGGATTTCCAATTTTATGGCCGTAAACTACCAAAATTTGCAATTTGGTCATGGAGGGGCAGTGACTATGGTTCCTTTGGCCTTATTTGATGTCCGAGAAAAAGTTTAGACAATTCGGGTCCGGGGGCCCGGGGCCACGGCAGAAGGCGTGGGCTATTGCACAAAAAAAATGGGACTCGCGCGGATTTCCAATTTTATGGTCGTAAACATCCACAAAATGTAATTTGGTCATGGAGGGGCGGTGACTATGGTTCCTTTGGCCGAATTGGATGTCCGAGAAAAATTTTAGGCAATTCGGGTCGGAGGCCCGGGGCCACGGCAGAAGGCGTGGGCTATAGCACACGAATAATTGGGACTCGCGCGGATTTTCAATTTTATGGCCGTAAACATCCAAAAAATGTAATTTGGTCATGGCCGGGCGGTGACTATGGTTCCTTTGGCCGTATTGGATGTCCGAGAAAAATTATAGACGATTCAGGCCCGGGGCCACGGCAGAAGCCGTGGGCAATAGCATACGAAAAATTGGGACTCGCGCGGATTTCCAATTTTATGGCCTTAAACATCCAAAAAATATAATTTGGTCATGGAGGGGCGGTGACTATGGTTCCTTTGGCCGAATTGGATGTCCGAGAAAAATTTTAGACAATTCGGGTCCGGGGGCCCGGGGCCACGGCAGAAGGCGTGGGCTATTGCACACGAAAAATTGGGACTCGCGCGGATTTCCAATTTTATGGCCGTAAACTTCCAAAAATTGAGATTTGGTCACGGCGGGGCGGTGACTATGGTTCCTTGGCCGTATTGGATGTCCGAGAAAAATTTTAGACGATTCAGGTCCGGGGCCCGGGGCCACGGCAGAAGCCGTGGGCTATAGCACACGAAAAATTGAGACTCGCGCGGATTTCCAATTTTATGGCCGTAAACTACCAAAATTTGCAATTTGGTCATGGAGGGGCAGTGACTATGGTTACTTTGGCCTTATTTGATGTCCGAGAAAAAGTTTAGACAATTCGGGTCCGGGGGCCCGAGGCCATGGCAAAAGGCGTGGGCTATTGCACAAAAAAATGGGACTCGCGCGGATTTCAAATGTTATGGTCGTAAACATCCACAAAATGTAATTTGGTCATGGAGGGGCGGTGACTATGGTTCCTTTGGCCGAATTGGATGTCCGAGAAAAATTTTAGGCAATTCGGGTCGGAGGCCCGGGGCCACGGCAGAAGGCGTGGGCTATAGCACACGAATAATTGGGACTCGCGCGGATTTTCAATTTCATGGCCGTAAACATCTGAAAAATGTAATTTGGTCATGGCCAGGCGGTGACTATGGTTCCTTTGGCCGTATTGGATGTCCGAGAAAAATTATAGACGATTCAGGCCCGGGGCCACGGCAGAAGCCGTGGGCAATAGCATACGAAAAATTGGGACTCGCGCGGATTTCCAATTTTATGGCCTTAAACATCCAAAAAATATAATTTGGTCATGGAGGGGCGGTGACTATGGTTCCTTTGGCCGAATTGGATGTCCGAGAAAAATTTTAGACAATTCGGGTCCGGGGGCCCGGGGCCACGGCAGAAGGCGTGGGCTATTGCACACGAAAAATTGGGACTCGCGCGGATTTCCAATTTTATGGCCGTAAACTTCCAAAAATTGAGATTTGGTCACGGCGGGGCGGTGACTATGGTTCCTTTGGCCGTATTGGATGTCCGAGAAAAATTTTAGACGATTCAGGTCCGGGGCCCGGGGCCACGGCAGAAGCCGTGGGCTATAGCACACGAAAAATTGAGACTCGCGCGGATTTCCAATTTTATGGCCGTAAACTACCAAAATTTGCAATTTGGTCATGGAGGGGCAGTGACTATGGTTCCTTTGGCCTTATTTGATGTCCGAGAAAAAGTTTAGACAATTCGGGTCCGGGGGCCCGGGGCCACGGCAGAAGGCGTGGGCTATTGCACAAAAAAAATGGGACTCGCGCGGATTTCCAATTTTATGGTCGTAAACATCCACAAAATGTAATTTGGTCATGGAGGGGCGGTGACTATGGTTCCTTTGGCCGAATTGGATGTCCGAGAAAAATTTTAGGCAATTCGGGTCCGGAGGCCCGGGGCCACGGCAGAAGGCGTGGGCTATAGCACACGAATAATTGGGACTCGCGCGGATTTTCAATTTTATGGCCGTAAACATCTGAAAAATGTAATTTGGTCATGGCCGGGCGGTGACTATGGTTCCTTTGGCCGTATTGGATGTCCGAGAAAAATTATAGACGATTCAGGCCCGGGGCCACGGCAGAAGCCGTGGGCAATAGCATACGAAAAATTGGGACTCGCGCGGATTTCCAATTTTATGGCCTTAAACATCCAAAAAATATAATTTGGTCATGGAGGGGCGGTGACTATGGTTCCTTTGGCCGAATTGGATGTCCGAGAAAAATTTTAGACAATTCGGGTCCGGGGGCCCGGGGCCACGGCAGAAGGCGTGGGCTATTGCACACGAAAAATTGGGACTCGCGCGGATTTCCAATTTTATGGCCGTAAACTTCCAAAATTTGAGATTTGGTCACGGCGGGGCGGTGACTATGGTTCCTTGGCCGTATTGGATGTCCGAGAAAAATTTTAGACGATTCAGGTCCGGGGCCCGGGGCCACGGCAGAAGCCGTGGGCTATAGCACACGAAAAATTGAGACTCGCGCGGATTTCCAATTTTATGGCCGTAAACTACCAAAATTTGCAATTTGGTCATGGAGGGGCAGTGACTATGGTTCCTTTGGCCTTATTTGATGTCCGAGAAAAAGTTTAGACAATTCGGGTCCGGGGGCCCGGGGCCACGGCAGAAGGCGTGGGCTATTGCACAAAAAAAATGGGACTCGCGCGGATTTCCAATTTTATGGTCGTAAACATCCACAAAATGTAATTTGGTCATGGAGGGGCGGTGACTATGGTTCCTTTGGCCGAATTGGATGTCCGAGAAAAATTTTAGGCAATTCGGGTCGGAGGCCCGGGGCCACGGCAGAAGGCGTGGGCTATAGCACACGAATAATTGGGACTCGCGCGGATTTTCAATTTTATGGCCGTAAACATCTGAAAAATGTAATTTGGTCATGGCCAGGCGGTGACTATGGTTCCTTTGGCCGTATTGGATGTCCGAGAAAAATTATAGACGATTCAGGCCCGGGGCCACGGCAGAAGCCGTGGGCAATAGCATACGAAAAATTGGGACTCGCGCGGATTTCCAATTTTATGGCCTTAAACATCCAAAAAATATAATTTGGTCATGGAGGGGCGGTGACTATGGTTCCTTTGGCCGAATTGGATGTCCGAGAAAAATTTTAGACAATTCGGGTCCGGGGGCCCGGGGCCACGGCAGAAGGCGTGGGCTATTGCACACGAAAAATTGGGACTCGCGCGGATTTCCAATTTTATGGCCGTAAACTTCCAAAAATTGAGATTTGGTCACGGCGGGGCGGTGACTATGGTTCCTTTGGCCGTATTGGATGTCCGAGAAAAATTTTAGACGATTCAGGTCCGGGGCCCGGGGCCACGGCAGAAGCCGTGGGCTATAGCACACGAAAAATTGAGACTCGCGCGGATTTCCAATTTTATGGCCGTAAACTACCAAAATTTGCAATTTGGTCATGGAGGGGCAGTGACTATGGTTCCTTTGGCCTTATTTGATGTCCGAGAAAAAGTTTAGACAATTCGGGTCCGGGGGCCCGGGGCCACGGCAGAAGGCGTGGGCTATTGCACAAAAAAAATGGGACTCGCGCGGATTTCCAATTTTATGGTCGTAAACATCCACAAAATGTAATTTGGTCATGGAGGGGCGGTGACTATGGTTCCTTTGGCCGAATTGGATGTCCGAGAAAAATTTTAGGCAATTCGGGTCCGGAGGCCCGGGGCCACGGCAGAAGGCGTGGGCTATAGCACACGAATAATTGGGACTCGCGCGGATTTTCAATTTTATGGCCGTAAACATCTGAAAAATGTAATTTGGTCATGGCCGGGCGGTGACTATGGTTCCTTTGGCCGTATTGGATGTCCGAGAAAAATTATAGACGATTCAGGCCCGGGGCCACGGCAGAAGCCGTGGGCAATAGCATACGAAAAATTGGGACTCGCGCGGATTTCCAATTTTATGGCCTTAAACATCCAAAAAATATAATTTGGTCATGGAGGGGCGGTGACTATGGTTCCTTTGGCCGAATTGGATGTCCGAGAAAAATTTTAGACAATTCGGGTCCGGGGGCCCGGGGCCACGGCAGAAGGCGTGGGCTATTGCACACGAAAAATTGGGACTCGCGCGGATTTCCAATTTTATGGCCGTAAACTTCCAAAAATTGAGATTTGGTCACGGCGGGGCGGTGACTATGGTTCCTTTGGCCGTATTGGATGTCCGAGAAAAATTTTAGACGATTCAGGTCCGGGGCCCGGGGCCACGGCAGAAGCCGTGGGCTATAGCACACGAAAAATTGAGACTCGCGCGGATTTCCAATTTTATGGCCGTAAACTACCAAAATTTGCAATTTGGTCATGGAGGGGCAGTGACTATGGTTCCTTTGGCCTTATTTGATGTCCGAGAAAAAGTTTAGACAATTCGGGTCCGGGGGCCCGGGGCCACGGCAGAAGGCGTGGGCTATTGCACAAAAAAAATGGGACTCGCGCGGATTTCCAATTTTATGGTCGTAAACATCCACAAAATGTAATTTGGTCATGGAGGGGCGGTGACTATGGTTCCTTTGGCCGAATTGGATGTCCGAGAAAAATTTTAGGCAATTCGGGTCGGAGGCCCGGGGCCACGGCAGAAGGCGTGGGCTATAGCACACGAATAATTGGGACTCGCGCGGATTTTCAATTTTATGGCCGTAAACATCTGAAAAATGTAATTTGGTCATGGCCAGGCGGTGACTATGGTTCCTTTGGCCGTATTGGATGTCCGAGAAAAATTATAGACGATTCAGGCCCGGGGCCACGGCAGAAGCCGTGGGCAATAGCATACGAAAAATTGGGACTCGCGCGGATTTCCAATTTTATGGCCTTAAACATCCAAAAAATATAATTTGGTCATGGAGGGGCGGTGACTATGGTTCCTTTGGCCGAATTGGATGTCCGAGAAAAATTTTAGACAATTCGGGTCCGGGGGCCCGGGGCCACGGCAGAAGGCGTGGGCTATTGCACACGAAAAATTGGGACTCGCGCGGATTTCCAATTTTATGGCCGTAAACTTCCAAAAATTGAGATTTGGTCACGGCGGGGCGGTGACTATGGTTCCTTTGGCCGTATTGGATGTCCGAGAAAAATTTTAGACGATTCAGGTCCGGGGCCCGGGGCCACGGCAGAAGCCGTGGGCTATAGCACACGAAAAATTGAGACTCGCGCGGATTTCCAATTTTATGGCCGTAAACTACCAAAATTTGCAATTTGGTCATGGAGGGGCAGTGACTATGGTTCCTTTGGCCTTATTTGATGTCCGAGAAAAAGTTTAGACAATTCGGGTCCGGGGGCCCGGGGCCACGGCAGAAGGCGTGGGCTATTGCACAAAAAAAATGGGACTCGCGCGGATTTCCAATTTTATGGTCGTAAACATCCACAAAATGTAATTTGGTCATGGAGGGGCGGTGACTATGGTTCCTTTGGCCGAATTGGATGTCCGAGAAAAATTTTAGGCAATTCGGGTCGGAGGCCCGGGGCCACGGCAGAAGGCGTGGGCTATAGCACACGAATAATTGGGACTCGCGCGGATTTTCAATTTTATGGCCGTAAACATCTGAAAAATGTAATTTGGTCATGGCCGGGCGGTGACTATGGTTCCTTTGGCCGTATTGGATGTCCGAGAAAAATTATAGACGATTCAGGCCCGGGGCCACGGCAGAAGCCGTGGGCAATAGCATACGAAAAATTGGGACTCGCGCGGATTTCCAATTTTATGGCCTTAAACATCCAAAAAATATAATTTGGTCATGGAGGGGCGGTGACTATGGTTCCTTTGGCCGAATTGGATGTCCGAGAAAAATTTTAGACAATTCGGGTCCGGGGGCCCGGGGCCACGGCAGAAGGCGTGGGCTATTGCACACGAAAAATTGGGACTCGCGCGGATTTCCAATTTTATGGCCGTAAACTTCCAAAAATTGAGATTTGGTCACGGCGGGGCGGTGACTATGGTTCCTTTGGCCGTATTGGATGTCCGAGAAAAATTTTAGACGATTCAGGTCCGGGGCCCGGGGCCACGGCAGAAGCCGTGGGCTATAGCACACGAAAAATTGAGACTCGCGCGGATTTCCAATTTTATGGCCGTAAACTACCAAAATTTGCAATTTGGTCATGGAGGGGCAGTGACTATGGTTCCTTTGGCCTTATTTGATGTCCGAGAAAAAGTTTAGACAATTCGGGTCCGGGGGCCCGGGGCCACGGCAGAAGGCGTGGGCTATTGCACAAAAAAAATGGGACTCGCGCGGATTTCCAATTTTATGGTCGTAAACATCCACAAAATGTAATTTGGTCATGGAGGGGCGGTGACTATGGTTCCTTTGGCCGAATTGGATGTCCGAGAAAAATTTTAGGCAATTCGGGTCGGAGGCCCGGGGCCACGGCAGAAGGCGTGGGCTATAGCACACGAATAATTGGGACTCGCGCGGATTTTCAATTTTATGGCCGTAAACATCTGAAAAATGTAATTTGGTCATGGCCGGGCGGTGACTATGGTTCCTTTGGCCGTATTGGATGTCCGAGAAAAATTATAGACGATTCAGGCCCGGGGCCACGGCAGAAGCCGTGGGCAATAGCATACGAAAAATTGGGACTCGCGCGGATTTCCAATTTTATGGCCTTAAACATCCAAAAAATATAATTTGGTCATGGAGGGGCGGTGACTATGGTTCCTTTGGCCGAATTGGATGTCCGAGAAAAATTTTAGACAATTCGGGTCCGGGGGCCCGGGGCCACGGCAGAAGGCGTGGGCTATTGCACACGAAAAATTGGGACTCGCGCGGATTTCCAATTTTATGGCCGTAAACTTCCAAAAATTGAGATTTGGTCACGGCGGGGCGGTGACTATGGTTCCTTTGGCCGTATTGGATGTCCGAGAAAAATTTTAGACGATTCAGGTCCGGGGCCCGGGGCCACGGCAGAAGCCGTGGGCTATAGCACACGAAAAATTGAGACTCGCGCGGATTTCCAATTTTATGGCCGTAAACTACCAAAATTTGCAATTTGGTCATGGAGGGGCAGTGACTATGGTTCCTTTGGCCTTATTTGATGTCCGAGAAAAAGTTTAGACAATTCGGGTCCGGGGGCCCGGGGCCACGGCAGAAGGCGTGGGCTATTGCACAAAAAAAATGGGACTCGCGCGGATTTCCAATTTTATGGTCGTAAACATCCACAAAATGTAATTTGGTCATGGAGGGGCGGTGACTATGGTTCCTTTGGCCGAATTGGATGTCCGAGAAAAATTTTAGGCAATTCGGGTCGGAGGCCCGGGGCCACGGCAGAAGGCGTGGGCTATAGCACACGAATAATTGGGACTTGCGCGGATTTTCAATTTTATGGCCGTAAACATCTGAAAAATGTAATTTTGTCATGGCCGGGCGGTGACTATGGTTCCTTTTGCCGTATTGGATGTTCGAGAAAAATTATAGACGATTCAGGACCGGGGCCACGGCAGAAGCCGTGGGCAATAGCATACGAAAAATTGGGACTCGCGCAGATTTCCAATTTTATGGCCTTAATCATCCAAAAAATATAATTTGGTCATGGAGGGGCGGTGACTATGGTTCCTTTGGCCGAATTGGATGTCCGAGAAAAATTTTAGACAATTCGGGTCCGGGGGCCCGGGGCCACGGCAGAAGGCGTGGGCTATAGCACACGAATAATTGGGACTCGCGCGGATTTTCAATTTTATGGCCGTAAACATCCAAAAAATGTAATTTGGTCATGGCCGGGCGGTGACTATGGTTCCTTTGGCCGTATTTGATGTCCGACAAAATTTTTGGACAATTTGAGTCCGAGGGCCCAAGGCCACGGCAGAAGCCGTGGGCAATAGCATACGAAAAATTGGGACTCGCGCGGATTTCCAATTTTATGGCCGTAAACATCCAAAAAATGTAATTTGGTCATGGAGGGGCGGTGACTATGGTTCCTTTGGCCGAATTGGATGTCCGAGAAAAATTTTAGACAATTCGGGTCCGGGGGCCCGGGGCCACGGCAGAAGGCGTGGGCTATTGCACACGAAAAATTGGGACTCGCGCGGATTTCCAATTTTATGGCCGTAAACTTCCAAAAATTGAGATTTGGTCACGGCGGGGCGGTGACTATGGTTCCTTGGCCGTATTGGATGTCCGAGAAAAATTTTAGACGATTCAGGTCCGGGGCCCGGGGCCACGGCAGAAGCCGTGGGCTATAGCACACGAAAAATTGAGACTCGCGCGGATTTCCAATTTTATGGCCGTAAACTACCAAAATTTGCAATTTGGTCATGGAGGGGCAGTGACTATGGTTCCTTTGGCCTTATTTGATGTCCGAGAAAAAGTTTAGACAATTCGGGTCCGGGGGCCCGGGGCCACGGCAGAAGGCGTGGGCTATTGCACAAAAAAAATGGGACTCGCGCGGATTTCCAATTTTATGGTCGTAAACATCCACAAAATGTAATTTGGTCATGGAGGGGCGGTGACTATGGTTCCTTTGGCCGAATTGGATGTCCGAGAAAAATTTTAGGCAATTCGGGTCGGAGGCCCGGGGCCACGGCAGAAGGCGTGGGCTATAGCACACGAATAATTGGGACTCGCGCGGATTTTCAATTTTATGGCCGTAAACATCTGAAAAATGTAATTTGGTCATGGCCAGGCGGTGACTATGGTTCCTTTGGCCGTATTGGATGTCCGAGAAAAATTATAGACGATTCAGGCCCGGGGCCACGGCAGAAGCCGTGGGCAATAGCATACGAAAAATTGGGACTCGCGCGGATTTCCAATTTTATGGCCTTAAACATCCAAAAAATATAATTTGGTCATGGAGGGGCGGTGACTATGGTTCCTTTGGCCGAATTGGATGTCCGAGAAAAATTTTAGACAATTCGGGTCCGGGGGCCCGGGGCCACGGCAGAAGGCGTGGGCTATTGCACACGAAAAATTGGGACTCGCGCGGATTTCCAATTTTATGGCCGTAAACTTCCAAAATTTGAGATTTGGTCACGGCGGGGCGGTGACTATGGTTCCTTGGCCGTATTGGATGTCCGAGAAAAATTTTAGACGATTCAGGTCCAGGGCCCGGGGCCACGGCAGAAGCCGTGGGCTATAGCACACGAAAAATTGAGACTCGCGCGGATTTCCAATTTTATGGCCGTAAACTACCAAAATTTGCAATTTGGTCATGGAGGGGCAGTGACTATGGTTCCTTTGGCCTTATTTGATGTCCGAGAAAAAGTTTAGACAATTCGGGTCCGGGGGCCCGGGGCCACGGCAGAAGGCGTGGGCTATTGCACAAAAAAAATGGGACTCGCGCGGATTTCCAATTTTATGGTCGTAAACATCCACAAAATGTAATTTGGTCATGGAGGGGCGGTGACTATGGTTCCTTTGGCCGAATTGGATGTCCGAGAAAATTTTTAGGCAATTCGGGTCGAAGGCCCGGGGCCACGGCAGAAGGCATTGGCTATAGCACACGAATAATTGGGACTTGCGCGGATTTTCAATTTTATGGCCGTAAACATCTGAAAAATGTAATTTGGTCATGGCCGGGCGGTGACTATGGTTCCTTTGGCCGTATTGGATGTCCGAGAAAAATTATAGACGATTCAGGCCCGGGGCCACGGCAGAAGCCGTGGGCAATAGCATACGAAAAATCTGGACTCGCGCGGATTTCCAATTTTATGGCCTTAAACATCCAAAAAATATAATTTGGTCATGGAGGGGCGGTGACTATGGTTCCTTTGGCCGAATTGGATGTCCGAGAAAAATTTTAGACAATTCGGGTCCGGGGGCCCGGGGGCCACGGCAGAAGGCGTGGGCTATTGCACACGAAAAATTGGGACTCGCGCGAATTTCCAATTTTATGGCCGTAAACTTCCAAAATTTGAGATTTGGTCACGGCGGGGCGGTGACTATGGTTCCTTGGCCGTATTGGATGTCCGAGAAAAATTTTAGACGATTCAGGTCCAGGGCCCGGGGCCACGGCAGAAGCCGTGGGCTATAGCACACGAAAAATTGAGACTCGCGCGGATTTCCAATTTTATGGCCGTAAACTACCAAAATTTGCAATTTGGTCATGGAGGGGCAGTGACTATGGTTCCTTTGGCCTTATTTGATGTCCGAGAAAAAGTTTAGACAATTCGGGTCCGGGGGCCCGGGGCCACGGCAGAAGGCGTGGGCTATTGCACAAAAAAAATGGGACTCGCGCGGATTTCCAATTTTATGGTCGTAAACATCCACAAAATGTAATTTGGTCATGGAGGGGCGGTGACTATGGTTCCTTTGGCCGAATTGGATGTCCGAGAAAAATTTTAGGCAATTCGGGTCGGAGGCCCGGGGCCACGGCAGAAGGCATTGGCTATAGCACACGAATAATTGGGACTTGCGCGGATTTCCAATTTTATGGCCGTAAACTACCAAAATTTGCAATTTGGTCATGGAGGGGCAGTGACTATGGTTCCTTTGGCCTTATTTGATGTCCGAGAAAAAGTTTTGACAATTCGTGTCCGGGGGCCCGGGGCCACGGCAGAAGGCGTGGGCTTCAGATGTTTACGGCCATAAAATTGAAAATCCGCACGAATAATTGGGACTCGCGCGGATTTTCAATTTTACGGCCGTAAACATCTGAAGCCCACGCCTTCTGCCGTGGCCCCGGGCCCCCGGACCCGAATTGTCTAAACTTTTTCTCGGACATCAAATAAGGCCAAAGGAACCATAGTCACTGCCCCTCCATGACCAAATTGCAAATTTTGGTAGTTTACGGCCATAAAATTGGAAATCCGCGCGAGTCTCAATTTTTCGTGTGCTATAGCCCACGGCTTCTGCCGTGGCCCCGGGCCTCGGACCTGAATCGTCTAAAATTTTTCTCGGACATCCAATACGGCCAAGGAACCATAGTCACCGCCCCGCCGTGACCAAATCTCAATTTTTGGAAGTTTACGGCCATAAAATTGGAAATCCGCGCGAGTCCCTATTTTTCGTGTGCAATAGCCCACGCCTTCTGCCGTGGCCCTGGGCCCGAATTGTCTAAAATTTTTCTCGGACATCCAATTCGGCCAAAGGAACCATAGTCACCGCCCCTCCATGACCAAATTATATTTTTTGGATGTTTAAGGCCATAAAATTGGAAATCCGCGCGAGTCCCAATTTTTCGTATGCTATTGCCCACGGCTTCTGCCGTGGCCCCGGGCCTGAATCGTCTATAATTTTTCTCGGACATCCAATACGGCCAAAGGAACCATAGTCACCGCCTGGCCATGACCAAATTACATTTTTCAGATGTTTACGGCCATAAAATTGAAAATCCGCGCGAGTCCCAATTATTCGTGTGCTATAGCCCACGCCTTCTGCCGTGGCCCCGGGCCTCCGACCCGAATTGCCTAAAATTTTTCTCGGACATCCAATTCGGCCAAAGTAACCATAGTCACCGCCCATCCATGACCAAATTACATTTTGTGGATGTATACGACCATAAAACTGGAAATCCGCGCGAGTCCCATTTTTTTTGTGCAATAGCCCACGCCTTCTGCCGTGGCCCCGGGCCCCCGGACCCGAATTGTCTAAACTTTTTCTCGGACATCAAATAAGGCCAAAGGAACCATAGTCACTGCCCCTCCATGACCAAATTGCAAATTTTGGTAGTTTACGGCCATAAAATCTGAAATCCGCGCGAGTCTCAATTTTTCGTGTGCTATAGCCCACGGCTTCTGCCGTGGCCCCGGGCCCCGGACCTGAATCGTCTAAAATTTTTCTCGGACATCCAATACGGCCAAGGAACCATAGTCACCGCCCCGCCGTGACCAAATCTCAATTTTTGGAAGTTTACGGCCATAAAATTGGAAATCCGCGCGAGTCCCAATTTTTCGTGTGCAATAGCCCACGCCTTCTGCCGTGGCCCCAGGCCCGAATTGTCTAAAATTTTTCTCGGACATCCAATTCGGCCAAAGGAACCATAGTCACCGCCCCTCCATGACCAAATTATATTTTTTGGATGTTTAAGGCCATAAAATTGGAAATCCGCGCGAGTCCCAATTTTTCGTATGCTATTGCCCACGGCTTCTGCCGTGGCCCCGGGCCTGAATCATCTATAATTTTTCTCGGACATCCAATACGGCCAAAGGAACCATAGTCACCGCCCGGCCATGACCAAATTACATTTTTCAGATGTTTACGGCCATAAAATTGAAAATCCGCGCAAGTCCCAATTATTCGTGTGCTATAGCCAATGCCTTATGCCGTGGCCCCGGGCCTCCGACCCGAATTGCCTAAAATTTTTCTCGGACATCCAATTCGGCCAAAGGAACCATAGTCACCGCCCCTCCATGACCAAATTACATTTTGTGGATGTTTACGACCATAAAATTGGAAATCCGCGCGAGTCCCATTTTTTTTGTGCAATAGCCCACGCCTTCTGCCGTGGCCCCGGGCCCCCGGACCCGAATTGTCTAAAAAATTTTCTCGGACATCAAATACGGCCAAAGGAACCATAGTCACTGCCCCTCCATGACCAAATTGCAATTTTTGGAAGTTTACGGCCATAAAATTGGAAATCCGCGCGAGTCCCATTTTTTTTGTGCAATAGCCCACGCCTTCTGCCGTGGCCCCGGGCCCCCGGACCCGAATTGTCTAAACTTTTTCTCGGACATCAAATAAGGCCAAAGGAACCATAGTCACTGCCCCTCCATGACCAAATTGCAAATTTTGGTAGTTTACGGCCATAAAATTGGAAATCCGCGCGAGTCTCAATTTTTCGTGTGCTATAGCCCACGGCTTCTGCCGTGGCCCCGGGCCCCGGACCTGAATCGTCTAAAATTTTTCTCGGACATCCAATACGGCCAAGGAACCATAGTCACCGCCCTGCCGTGACCAAATCTACATTTATGAAGTTTACGGCCATAAAATTGGAAATCCGCGCGAGTCCCAATTTTTCGTGTGCAATAGCCCACGCCTTCTGCCGTGGCCCTGGGCCCGAATTGTCTAAAATTTTTCTCGGACATCCAATTCGGCCAAAGGAACCATAGTCACCGCCCCTCCATGACCAAATTATATTTTTTGGATGTTTAAGGCCATAAAATTGGAAATCCGCGCGAGTCCCAATTTTTCGTATGCTATTGCCCACGGCTTCTGCCGTGGCCCCGGGCCTGAATCGTCTATAATTTTTCTCGGACATCCAATACGGCCAAAGGAACCATAGTCACCGCCTGGCCATGACCAAATTCGTTTTTCAGATGTTTACGTCCATAAAATTGAAAATCCGCGCGAGTCCCAATTATTCGTGTGCTATAGCCCACGCCTTCTGCCGTGGCCCCGGGCCTCCGACCCGAATTGCCTAAAATTTTTCTCGGACATCCAATTCGGCCAAAGGAACCATAGTCACCGCCCCTCCATGACCAAATTACAGTTAGTGGATGATTACAACCATAATCATCGAAAAACGCGCGAGTCCCATGTTTTTGTGCAATACCAGCTAATCGTCTAAAACTTTCTCTCGGACATCCAGAATAAGGCCAAAAGAACTATAGTCGCCCCTCCATGACCAAATTGCAATTTTTGGTAGTTTACGGCCATATAATTGGAAATCGGCGCGAGTCTCAATTTTCGAGTGCTATAGCCAACGGCTTCTGCCGTGGCCCCGGGCCCCCGGACCCGAATTGTCTAAACTTTTTCTCGGACATCAAATACGGCCAAAGGAACCATAGTCACTGCCCCTCCATGACCAAATTGCAATTTTTGGAAGTTTACGGCCATAAAATTGGAAATCCGCGCTAGTCCAAATTTTATTGTGCAATAGCCCACGGCTTCTGCCGTGGCCCCGGGCCTGAATCGTCTATAATTTTTCTCGGACATCCAATACAGCCAAAGGAACCATAGTCACCGCCCGGCCATGACCAAATTATATTTTTTGGATGTTTACGGCCATAAAATTGGAAATCCGCGGGAGTCCTAATTATTTGTGTGCTATAGCCCACGCCTTCTGCCGTGGCCCCGGGCCCCCGGACCCGAATTGTCTAAAATTTTTCTGGGGCATCCAATTCGGCCAAAGGAACCATAGTCACCGCCCCTCCATGACCAAATTACATTTTTTGGATGTTTACGGCCATAAAATTGGAAAACCGAGCGAGTACGAATTATTTGTGTGCTATAGCCCACGCCTTCTGCCGTGGCCCCGGGCCCGCGGACCCTAATTGTCTAAAAATTTTTCGTCGGACATCCAAATACGGCCAAAGGAACCATAGTCACAGCCCCTCCATGACCAAATTTCAAATTTTTGGAAGTTTACGGCCATAAAATTGGAAATCCGCGCGAGTCTTAATTTTTCATGCGCAATAGCCCACGCCTTCTGCCGTGGCCCCGGGCCCCCGGACCCGAATTGTCTAAAATTTTTCTCGGACATCCAATTCGGCCAAAGGAACCATAGTCACCGCCCCTCCATGACCAAATTATATTTTTTGGATGTTTAAGGTCATAATATTGGAAATCCGCGCGAGTCCCAATTTTTCGTATGCTATTGCCCACGGCTTCTGCCGTGGCCCCGGGCCTGAATCGTCTATAATTTTTCTCGGACATCCAATACGGCCAAAGGAACCATAGTCACCGCCTGGCCATGACCAAATTACATTTTTCAGATGTTTACGGCCATGAAATTGAAAATCCGCGCGAGTCCCAATTATTCGTGTGCTATAGCCCACGCCTTCTGCCGTGGCCCCGGGCCTCCGACCCGAATTGCCTAAAATTTTTCTCGGACATCCAATTCGGCCAAAGGAACCATAGTCACCGCCCCTCCATGACCAAATTACATTTTTTGGATGTTTACGGCCATAAAATTGGAAATCCGCGGGAGTCCTAATTATTTCTGTGCTATAGCCCACGCCTTCTGCCGTGGCCCGGGGCCCTCGGACCCAAATTGTCTAAAAATTTAGTCGGACATCAAATACGGCCAAAGGAACCATAGTCACAGCCCCTCCATGACCAAATTTCAATTTTTGGAAGTTTACGGCCATAAAATTGGAAATCCGCGCGAGTCTCAATTTTTCGTGTGCTATAGCCCACGGCTTCTGCCGTGGCCCCGGGCCCCGGACCTGAATCGTCTAAAATTTTTCTCGGACATCAATACGGCCAAGGAACCATAGTCACCGCCCCGCCGTGACCAAATCTCAATTTTTGGAAGTTTACGGCCATAAAATTGGAAATCTGCGCGAGTCTCAATTTTCCGTGTGCTATAGCCCACGGCTTCTGCCGTGGCCCCGGCCCCCTGGACCTGAATCGTCTAAAATTTTTCTCGGACATCCTATTCGGCCAAACGAACCATAGTCACCGCCCCTCCATGACCAAATTATATTTTTTGGATGTTTACGGCCATAAAATTGGAAATCCGCGCGAGTCCCAATTTTTCGTATGCTATTGCCCACGGCTTCTGCCGTGGCCCCGGGCCTGAATCGTCTATAATTTTTCTCGGACATCCAATACAGCCAAAGGAACCATAGTCACCGCCCGGCCATGACCAAATTACATTTTTTGGATGTTTACGGCCATAAAATTAAAAATCCGCGCGAGTCCCAATTATTCGTGTGCTATAGCCCACGCCTTCTGCCGTGGCCCCGGGCCCCCGGACCCGAATTGTCTAAAATTTTTCTCGGACATCCAATTCGGCCAAAGGAACCATAGTCACCGCCCCTCCATGACCAAATTATATTTTTTGGATGTTTACGGCCATAAAATTGGAAATCCGCGGGAGTCCTAATTATTTGTGTGCTATAGCCCACGCCTTCTGCCGTGGCCCCGGGCCCTCGGACCCAAATTGTCTAAAAATTTAGTCGGACATCAAATACGGCCAAAGGAACCATAGTCACAGCCCCTCCATGACCAAATTTCAATTTTTGGAAGTTTACGGCCATAAAATTGGAAATCCGCGCGAGTCTTAATTTTTCATGCGCAATAGCCCACGCCTTCTGCCGTGGCCCCGGGCCCCCGGACCCGAATTGTCTAAAATTTTTCTCGGACATCCAATTCGGCCAAAGGAACCATAGTCACCGCCCCTCCATGACCAAATTATATTTTTTGGATGTTTAAGGTCATAATATTGGAAATCCGCGCGAGTCCCAATTTTTCGTATGCTATTGCCCACGGCTTCTGCCGTGGCCCCGGGCCTGAATCGTCTATAATTTTTCTCGGACATCCAATACGGCCAAAGGAACCATAGTCACCGCCTGGCCATGACCAAATTACATTTTTCAGATGTTTACGGCCATGAAATTGAAAATCCGCGCGAGTCCCAATTATTCGTGTGCTATAGCCCACGCCTTCTGCCGTGGCCCCGGGCCTCCGACCCGAATTGCCTAAAATTTTTCTCGGACATCCAATTCGGCCAAAGGAACCATAGTCACCGCCCCTCCATGACCAAATTACATTTTGTGGATGTTTACGACCATAAAATTGGAAATCCGCGCGAGTCCCATTTTTTTTGTGCAATAGCCCACGCCTTCTGCCGTGGCCCCGGGCCCCCGGACCCGAATTGTCTAAACTTTTTCTCGGACATCAAATAAGGCCAAAGGAACCATAGTCACTGCCCCTCCATGACCAAATTGCAAATTTTGGTAGTTTACGGCCATAAAATTGGAAATCCGCGCGAGTCTCAATTTTTCGTGTGCTATAGCCCACGGCTTCTGCCGTGGCCCCGGGCCTCGGACCTGAATCGTCTAAAATTTTTCTCGGACATCCAATACGGCCAAGGAACCATAGTCACCGCCTCGCCGTGACCAAATCTCAATTTTTGGAAGTTTACGGCCATAAAATTGGAAATCCGCGCGAGTCCCAATTTTTCGTGTGCAATAGCCCACGCCTTCTGCCGTGGCCCTGGGCCCGAATTGTCTAAAATTTTTCTCGGACATCCAATTCGGCCAAAGGAACCATAGTCACCGCCCCTCCATGACCAAATTATATTTTTTGGATGTTTAAGGCGATAAAATTGGAAATCCGCGCGAGTCCCAATTTTTCGTATGCTATTGCCCACGGCTTCTGCCGTGGCCCCGGGCCTGAATCGTCTATAATTTTTCTCGGACATCCAATACGGCCAAAGGAACCATAGTCACCGCCTGGCCATGACCAAATTACATTTTTCAGATGTTTACGGCCATAAAATTGAAAATCTGCGCGACTCCCAATTATTCGTGTGCTATAGCCCACGCCTTCTGCCGTGGCCCCGGGCCTCCGACCCGAATTGCCTAAAATTTTTCTCGGACATCCAATTCGGCCAAAGGAACCATAGTCACCGCCCCTCCATGACCAAATTACATTTTGTGGATGTTTACGACCATAAAATTGGAAATCCGCGCGAGTCCCATTTTTTTTGTGCAATAGCCCACGCCTTCTGCCGTGGCCCCGGGCCCCCGGACCCGAATTGTCTAAACTTTTTCTCGGACATCAAATAAGGCCAAAGGAACCATAGTCACTGCCCCTCCATGACCAAATTGCAAATTTTGGTAGTTTACGGCCATAAAATTGGAAATCCGCGCGAGTCTCAATTTTTCGTGTGCTATAGCCCACGGCTTCTGCCGTGGCCCCGGGCCCCGGACCTGAATCGTCTAAAATTTTTCTCGGACATCCAATACGGCCAAGGAACCATAGTCACCGCCCCGCCGTGACCAAATCTCAATTTTTGGAAGTTTACGGCCATGTTTAGGGCCATAAAATTGGAAATCCATGTCACTATGATTCAATTGGTGCTATATAGCCCACGGCTTCTTTGAATCGTCTAAAATTTTTCTCGGACATGGCCAAACGAACCATAGCACCGGAGCGGCCATCCGCGCGAGTCCCAATTTTTCGTATGCTATTGCCCACGGCTTCTGCCGTGGCCCCGGGCCTGAATCGTCTATAATTTTTCTCGGACATCCAATACGGCCAAAGGAACCATAGTCACCGCCTGGCCATGACCAAATCTCAATTTTTGGAAGTTTACGGCCATGAAATTGAAAATCCGCGCGAGTCCCAATTATTCGTGTGCTATAGCCCACGCCTTCTGCCGTGGCCCCGGGCCTCCGACCCGAATTGGCTAAAATTTTTCTCGGACATCCAATTCGGCCAAAGGAACCATAGTCACCGCCCCTCCATGACCAAATTACATTTTTTGGATGTTTACGGCCATAAAATTGGAAATCCGCGGGAGTCCTAATTATTTCTGTGCTATAGCCCACGCCTTCTGCCGTGGCCCGGGGCCCTCGGACCCAAATTGTCTAAAAATTTAGTCGGACATCAAATACGGCCAAAGGAACCATAGTCACAGCCCCTCCATGACCAAATTTCAATTTTTGGAAGTTTACGGCCATAAAATTGGAAATCCGCGCGAGTCTTAATTTTTCATGCGCAATAGCCCACGCCTTCTGCCGTGGCCCCGGGCCCCCGGACCCGAATTGTCTAAAATTTTTCTCGGACATCCAATTCGGCCAAAGGAACCATAGTCACCGCCCCTCCATGACCAAATTATATTTTTTGGATGTTTAAGGTCATAATATTGGAAATCCGCGCGAGTCCCAATTTTTCGTATGCTATTGCCCACGGCTTCTGCCGTGGCCCCGGGCCTGAATCGTCTATAATTTTTCTCGGACATCCAATACGGCCAAAGGAACCATAGTCACCGCCTGGCCATGACCAAATCTCAATTTTTGGAAGTTTACGGCCATGAAATTGAAAATCCGCGCGAGTCCCAATTATTCGTGTGCTATAGCCCACGCCTTCTGCCGTGGCCCCGGGCCTCCGACCCGAATTGCCTAAAATTTTTCTCGGACATCCAATTCGGCCAAAGGAACCATAGTCACCGCCCCTCCATGACCAAATTACATTTTGTGGATGTTTACGACCATAAAATTGGAAATCCGCGCGAGTCCCAATTTTTCGTGTGCAATAGCCCACGCCTTCTGCCGTGGCCATGGCCGGCCCCTCCATGACCCGGAAGTTTACGGCCATAAAATTGGAAATCCGCGCGAGTCTCATTTTTCGTGTGCTATAGCCCACGGCTTCTGCCGACCTGAATCGTCAACTCGGACATCAAATAAGGCCAAAGTAACCATAGTCACTGCCCCTCCATGACCAAATTGCAAATTTTGGTAGTTTACGGCCATAAAATTGGAAATCCGCGCGAGTCTCAATTTTCCGTGTGCTATAGCCCACGGCTTCTGCCGTGGCCCCGGCCCCCTGGACCTGAATCGTCTAAAATTTTTCTCGGACATCCTATTCGGCCAAACGAACCATAGTCACCGCCCCTCCATGACCAAATTATATTTTTTGGATGTTTACGGCCATAAAATTGGAAATCCGCGCGAGTCCCAATTTTTCGTATGCTATTGCCCACGGCTTCTGCCGTGGCCCCGGGCCTGAATCGTCTATAATTTTTCTCGGACATCCAATACAGCCAAAGGAACCATAGTCACCGCCCGGCCATGACCAAATTACATTTTTTGGATGTTTACGGCCATAAAATTGAAAATCCGCGCGAGTCCCAATTATTCGTGTGCTATAGCCCACGCCTTCTGCCGTGGCCCCGGGCCCCCGGACCCGAATTGTCTAAAATTTTTCTCGGACATCCAATTCGGCCAAAGGAACCATAGTCACCGCCCCTCCATGACCAAATTATATTTTTTGGATGTTTAAGGCCATAAAATTGGAAATCCGCGCGAGTCCCAATTTTTCGTATGCTATTGCCCACGGCTTCTGCCGTGGCCCCGGGCCCTCGGACCCAAATTGTCTAAAAATTTAGTCGGACATCAAATACGGCCAAAGGAACCATAGTCACAGCCCCTCCATGACCAAATTTCAATTTTTGGAAGTTTACGGCCATAAAATTGGAAATCCGCGCGAGTCTTAATTTTTCATGCGCAATAGCCCACGCCTTCTGCCGTGGCCCCGGGCCCCCGGACCCGAATTGTCTAAAATTTTTCTCGGACATCCAATTCGGCCAAAGGAACCATAGTCACCGCCCCTCCATGACCAAATTATATTTTTTGGATGTTTAAGGTCATAATATTGGAAATCCGCGCGAGTCCCAATTTTTCGTATGCTATTGCCCACGGCTTCTGCCGTGGCCCCGGGCCTGAATCGTCTATAATTTTTCTCGGACATCCAATACGGCCAAAGGAACCATAGTCACCGCCTGGCCATGACCAAATTACATTTTTCAGATGTTTACGGCCATGAAATTGAAAATCCGCGCGAGTCCCAATTATTCGTGTGCTATAGCCCACGCCTTCTGCCGTGGCCCCGGGCCTCCGACCCGAATTGCCTAAAATTTTTCTCGGACATCCAATTCGGCCAAAGGAACCATAGTCACCGCCCCTCCATGACCAAATTACATTTTGTGGATGTTTACGACCATAAAATTGGAAATCCGCGCGAGTCCCATTTTTTTTGTGCAATAGCCCACGCCTTCTGCCGTGGCCCCGGGCCCCCGGACCCGAATTGTCTAAACTTTTTCTCGGACATCAAATAAGGCCAAAGGAACCATAGTCACTGCCCCTCCATGACCAAATTGCAAATTTTGGTAGTTTACGGCCATAAAATTGGAAATCCGCGCGAGTCTCAATTTTTCGTGTGCTATAGCCCACGGCTTCTGCCGTGGCCCCGGGCCCCGGACCTCAATCATCTAAAATTTTTCTCGGACATCCAATACGGCCAAGGAACCATAGTCACCGCCCCGCCGTGACCAAATCTACATTTATGAAGTTTACGGCCATAAAATTGGAAATCCGCGCGAGTCCCAATTTTTCGTGTGCTATTGCCCACGGCTTCTGCCGTGGCCCCGGGCCTAAAATTTTCTCGCTTGACTTTTTGGAAGTTTACGGCCATAAAATTGGAAATCCGCGCGAGTCCCAATTTTTCGTATGCTATTGCCCACAGCTTTTTCTCGGACATCCAATACAGCCAAAGGAACCATAGTCACCGCCCGGCCATGACCAAATTACATTTTTTGGATGTTTACGGCCATAAAATTAAAAATCCGCGCGAGTCCCAATTATTCGTGTGCTATAGCCCACGCCTTCTGCCGTGGCCCCGGGCCCCCGGACCCGAATTGTCTAAAATTTTTCTCGGACATCCAATTCGGCCAAAGGAACCATAGTCACCGCCCCTCCATGACCAAATTATATTTTTGGATGTTTACGGCCATAAAATTGGAAATCCGCGGGAGTCCTAATTATTTGTGTGCTATAGCCCACGCCTTCTGCCGTGGCCCCGGGCCCTCGGACCCAAATTGTCTAAAAATTTAGTCGGACATCAAATACGGCCAAAGGAACCATAGTCACAGCCCCTCCATGACCAAATTTCAATTTTTGGAAGTTTACGGCCATAAAATTGGAAATCCGCGCGAGTCTTAATTTTTCATGCGCAATAGCCCACGCCTTCTGCCGTGGCCCCGGGCCCCCGGACCCGAATTGTCTAAAATTTTTCTCGGACATCCAATTCGGCCAAAGGAACCATAGTCACCGCCCCTCCATGACCAAATTATATTTTTTGGATGTTTAAGGCCATAAAATTGGAAATCCGCGCGAGTCCCAATTTTTCGTATGCTATTGCCCACGGCTTCTGCCGTGGCCCCGGGCCTGAATCGTCTATAATTTTTCTCGGACATCCAATACGGCCAAAGGAACCATAGTCACCGCCTGGCCATGACCAAATTCGTTTTTCAGATGTTTACGTCCATAAAATTGAAAATCCGCGCGAGTCCCAATTATTCGTGTGCTATAGCCCACGCCTTCTGCCGTGGCCCCGGGCCTCCGACCCGAATTGCCTAAAATTTTTCTCGGACATCCAATTCGGCCAAAGGAACCATAGTCACCGCCCCTCCATGACCAAATTACATTTTGTGGATGTTTACGACCATAAAATTGGAAATCCGCGCGAGTCCCATTTTTTTTGTGCAATAGCCCACGCCTTCTGCCGTGGCCCCGGGCCCCCGGACCCGAATTGTCTAAACTTTTTCTCGGACATCAAATAAGGCCAAAGGAACCATAGTCACTGCCCCTCCATGACCAAATTGCAAATTTTGGTAGTTTACGGCCATAAAATTGGAAATCCGCGCGAGTCTCAATTTTTCGTGTGCTATAGCCCACGGCTTCTGCCGTGGCCCCGGGCCTCGGACCTGAATCGTCTAAAATTTTTCTTGGACATCCAATACGGCCAAGGAACCATAGTCACCGCCCCGCCGTGACCAAATCTAAATTTTTGGAAGTTTACGGCCATAAAATTGGAAATCCGCGCGAGTCCCAATTTTTCGTGTGCAATAGCCCACGCCTTCTGCCGTGGCCCTGGGCCCGAATTGTCTAAAATTTTTCTCGGACATCCAATTCGGCCAAAGGAACCATAGTCACCGCCCCTCCATGACCAAATTATATTTTTTGGATGTTTAAGGCCATAAAATTGGAAATCCGCGCGAGTCCCAATTTTTCGTATGCTATTGCCCACGGCTTCTGCCGTGGCCCCGGGCCTGAATCGTCTATAATTTTTCTCGGACATCCAATACGGCCAAAGGAACCATAGTCACCGCCTGGCCATGACCAAATTACATTTTTCAGATGTTTACGGCCATAAAATTGAAAATCCGCGCGAGTCCCAATTATTCGTGTGCTATAGCCCACGCCTTCTGCCGTGGCCCCGGGCCTCCGACCCGAATTGCCTAAAATTTTTCTCGGACATCCAATTCGGCCAAAGGAACCATAGTCACCGCCCCTCCATGACCAAATTACATTTTGTGGATGTTTACGACCATAAAATTGGAAATCCGCGCGAGTCCCATTTTTTTTGTGCAATAGCCCACGCCTTCTGCCGTGGCCCCGGGCCCCCGGACCCGAATTGTCTAAACTTTTTCTCGGACATCAAAAAAGGCCAAAGGAACCATAGTCACTGCCCCTCCATGACCAAATTGCAAATTTTGGTAGTTTACGGCCATAAAATTGGAAATCCGCGCGAGTCTCAATTTTTCGTGTGCTATAGCCCACGGCTTCTGCCGTGGCCCCGGGCCCCGGACCTGAATCGTCTAAAATTTTTCTCGGACATCCAATACGGCCAAGGAACCATAGTCACCGCCCCGCCGTGACCAAATCTCAATTTTTGGAAGTTTACGGCCATAAAATTGGAAATCCGCGCGAGTCCCAATTTTTCGTGTGCAATAGCCCACGCCTTCTGCCGTGGCCCCGGGCCCCGGACCTGAATCATCTAAAATTTTTCTCGGACATCCAATTCGGCCAACGGAACCATAGTCACCGCCCCTCCATGACCAAATTACATTTTGTGGATGTTTACGACCATAAAATTGGAAATCCGCGCGAGTCCCAATTTTTCGTGTGCAATAGCCCACGCCTTCTGCCGTGGCCCCGGGCCCCCGGACCCGAATTGTCAAAACTTTTTCTCGGACATCAAATAAGGCCAAAGGAACCATAGTCACTGCCCCTCCATGACCAAATTGCAAATTTTGGTAGTTTACGGCCATAAAATTGGAAATCCGCGCGAGTCTCAATTTTTCGTGTGCTATAGCCCACGGCTTCTGCCGTGGCCCCGGGCCCCGGACCTGAATCGTCTAAAATTTTTCTCGGACATCCAATACGGCCAAGGAACCATAGTCACCGCCCCGCCGTGACCAAATCTCAATTTTTGGAAGTTTACGGCCATAAAATTGGAAATCCGCGCGAGTCCCAATTTTTCGTGTGCAATAGCCCACGCCTTCTGCCGTGGCCCCGGGCCCCCGGACCCGAATTGTCTAAAATTTTTCTCGGACATCCAATTCGGCCAAAGGAACCATAGTCACCGCCCCTCCATGACCAAATTATATTTTTTGGATGTTTAAGGCCATAAAATTGGAAATCCGCGCGAGTCCCAATTTTTCGTATGCTATTGCCCACGGCTTCTGCCGTGGCCCCGGGCCTGAATCGTCTATAATTTTTCTCGGACATCCAATACGGCCAAAGGAACCATAGTCACCGCCTGGCCATGACCAAATTACATTTTTCAGATGTTTACGGCCATAAAATTGAAAATCCGCGCGAGTCCCAATTATTCGTGTGCTATAGCCCACGCCTTCTGCCGTGGCCCCGGGCCTCCGACCCGAATTGCCTAAAATTTTTCTCGGACATCCAATTCGGCCAAAGGAACCATAGTCACCGCCCCTCCATGACCAAATTACATTTTGTGGATGTTTACGACCATAAAATTGGAAATCCGCGCGAGTCCCATTTTTTTTGTGCAATAGCCCACGCCTTCTGCCGTGGCCCCGGGCCCCCGGACCCGAATTGTCTAAACTTTTTCTCGGACATCAAATAAGGCCAAAGGAACCATAGTCACTGCCCCTCCATGACCAAATTGCAAATTTTGGTAGTTTACGGCCATAAAATTGGAAATCCGCGCGAGTCTCAATTTTTCGTGTGCTATAGCCCACGGCTTCTGCCGTGGCCCCGGGCCCCGGACCTGAATCGTCTAAAATTTTTCTCGGACATCCAATACGGCCAAGGAACCATAGTCACCGCCCCGCCGTGACCAAATCTCAATTTTTGGAAGTTTACGGCCATAAAATTGGAAATCCGCGCGAGTCCCAATTTTTCGTGTGCAATAGCCCACGCCTTCTGCCGTGGCCCCGGGCCCCCGGACCCGAATTGTCTAAAATTTTTCTCGGACATCCAATTCGGCCAAAGGAACCATAGTCACCGCCCCTCCATGACCAAATTATATTTTTTGGATGTTTAAGGCCATAAAATTGGAAATCCGCGCGAGTCCCAATTTTTCGTATGCTATTGCCCACGGCTTCTGCCGTGGCCCCGGGCCTGAATCGTCTATAATTTTTCTCGGACATCCAATACGGCCAAAGGAACCATAGTCACCGCCTGGCCATGACCAAATTACATTTTTCAGATGTTTACGGCCATAAAATTGAAAATCCGCGCGAGTCCCAATTATTCGTGTGCTATAGCCCACGCCTTCTGCCGTGGCCCCGGGCCTCCGACCCGAATTGCCTAAAATTTTTCTCGGACATCCAATTCGGCCAAAGGAACCATAGTCACCGCCCCTCCATGACCAAATTACATTTTGTGGATGTTTACGACCATAAAATTGGAAATCCGCGCGAGTCCCATTTTTTTTGTGCAATAGCCCACGCCTTCTGCCGTGGCCCCGGGCCCCCGGACCCGAATTGTCTAAACTTTTTCTCGGACATCAAAAAAGGCCAAAGGAACCATAGTCACTGCCCCTCCATGACCAAATTGCAAATTTTGGTAGTTTACGGCCATAAAATTGGAAATCCGCGCGAGTCTCAATTTTTCGTGTGCTATAGCCCACGGCTTCTGCCGTGGCCCCGGGCCCCGGACCTGAATCGTCTAAAATTTTTCTCGGACATCCAATACGGCCAAGGAACCATAGTCACCGCCCCGCCGTGACCAAATCTCAATTTTTGGAAGTTTACGGCCATAAAATTGGAAATCCGCGCGAGTCCCAATTTTTCGTGTGCAATAGCCCACGCCTTCTGCCGTGGCCCCGGGCCCGAATTGTCTAAAATTTTTCTCGGACATCCAATTCGGCCAAAGGAACCATAGTCACCGCCCCTCCATGACCAAATTATATTTTTTGGATGTTTAAGGCCATAAAATTGGAAATCCGCGCGAGTCCCAATTTTTCGTGTGCAATAGCCCACGCCTTCTGCCGTGGCCCCGGGCCCCCGGACCCGAATTGTCTAAAATTTTTCTCGGACATCCAATTCGGCCAAAGGAACCATAGTCACCGCCCCTCCATGACCAAATTACATTTTTTGGATGTTTACGGCCATAAAATTGGAAATCCGCGGGAGTCCTAATTATTTCTGTGCTATAGCCCACGCCTTCTGCCGTGGCCCGGGGCCCTCGGACCCAAATTGTCTAAAAATTTAGTCGGACATCAAATACGGCCAAAGGAACCATAGTCACAGCCCCTCCATGACCAAATTTCAATTTTTGGAAGTTTACGGCCATAAAATTGGAAATCCGCGCGAGTCTTAATTTTTCATGCGCAATAGCCCACGCCTTCTGCCGTGGCCCCGGGCCCCCGGACCCGAATTGTCTAAAATTTTTCTCGGACATCCAATTCGGCCAAAGGAACCATAGTCACCGCCCCTCCATGACCAAATTATATTTTTTGGATGTTTAAGGTCATAATATTGGAAATCCGCGCGAGTCCCAATTTTTCGTATGCTATTGCCCACGGCTTCTGCCGTGGCCCCGGGCCTGAATCGTCTATAATTTTTCTCGGACATCCAATACGGCCAAAGGAACCATAGTCACCGCCTGGCCATGACCAAATTACATTTTTCAGATGTTTACGGCCATGAAATTGAAAATCCGCGCGAGTCCCAATTATTCGTGTGCTATAGCCCACGCCTTCTGCCGTGGCCCCGGGCCTCCGACCCGAATTGCCTAAAATTTTTCTCGGACATCCAATTCGGCCAAAGGAACCATAGTCACCGCCCCTCCATGACCAAATTACATTTTGTGGATGTTTACGACCATAAAATTTGAAATCCGCGCGAGTCCCATTTTTTTGTGCAATAGCCCACGCCTTCTGCCATGGCCCCGGGCCCCCGGACCCGAATTGTCTAAACTTTCTCTCGGACATCAAATAAGGCCAAAAGAACTATAGTCACTGCCCCTCCATGACCAAATTGCAAATTTTGGTAGTTTACGGCCATAAAATTGGAAATCCGCGCGAGTCTCAATTTTTCGTGTGCTATAGCCCACGGCTTCTGCCGTGGCCCCGGGCCCCGGACCTGAATCGTCTAAAATTTTTCTCGGACATCCAATACGGCCAAGGAACCATAGTCACCGCCCCGCCGTGACCAAATCTCAATTTTTGGAAGTTTACGGCCATAAAATTGGAAATCCGCGCGAGTCCCAATTTTTCGTGTGCAATAGCCCACGCCTTCTGCCGTGGCCCCGGGCCCGAATTGTCTAAAATTTTTCTCGGACATCCAATTCGGCCAAAGGAACCATAGTCACCGCCCCTCCATGACCAAATTATATTTTTTGGATGTTTAAGGCCATAAAATTGGAAATCCGCGCGAGTCCCAATTTTTCGTATGCTATTGCCCACGGCTTCTGCCGTGGCCCCGGGCCTGAATCGTCTATAATTTTTCTCGGACATCCAATACGGCCAAAGGAACCATAGTCACCGCCTGGCCATGACCAAATTACATTTTTCAGATGTTTACGGCCATAAAATTGAAAATCCGCGCGAGTCCCAATTATTCGTGTGCTATAGCCCACGCCTTCTGCCGTGGCCCCGGGCCTCCGACCCGAATTGCCTAAAATTTTTCTCGGACATCCAATTCGGCCAAAGGAACCATAGTCACCGCCCCTCCATGACCAAATTACATTTTGTGGATGTTTACGACCATAAAATTGGAAATCCGCGCGAGTCCCATTTTTTTTGTGCAATAGCCCACGCCTTCTGCCGTGGCCCCGGGCCCCCGGACCCGAATTGTCTAAACTTTTTCTCGGACATCAAATAAGGCCAAAGGAACCATAGTCACTGCCCCTCCATGACCAAATTGCAAATTTTGGTAGTTTACGGCCATAAAATTGGAAATCCGCGCGAGTCTCAATTTTTCGTGTGCTATAGCCCACGGCTTCTGCCGTGGCCCCGGGCCCCGGACCTGAATCGTCTAAAATTTTTCTCGGACATCCAATACGGCCAAGGAACCATATTCACCGCCCCGCCGTGACCAAATCTCAATTTTTGGAAGTTTACGGCCATAAAATTGGAAATCCGCGCGAGTCCCAATTTTTCGTGTGCAATAGCCCACGCCTTCTGCCGTGGCCCCGGGCCCGAATTGTCTAAAATTTTTCTCGGACATCCAATTCGGCCAAAGGAACCATAGTCACCGCCCCTCCATGACCAAATTATATTTTTTGGATGTTTAAGGCCATAAAATTGGAAATCCGCGCGAGTCCCAATTTTTCGTATGCTATTGCCCACGGCTTCTGCCGTGGCCCCGGGCCTGAATCGTCTATAATTTTTCTCGGACATCCAATACGGCCAAAGGAACCATAGTCACCGCCTGGCCATGACCAAATTACATTTTTCAGATGTTTACGGCCATAAAATTGAAAATCCGCGCGAGTCCCAATTATTCGTGTGCTATAGCCCACGCCTTCTGCCGTGGCCCCGGGCCTCCGACCCGAATTGCCTAAAATTTTTCTCGGACATCCAATTCGGCCAAAGGAACCATAGTCACCGCCCCTCCATGACCAAATTACATTTTGTGGATGTTTACGACCATAAAATTGGAAATCCGCGCGAGTCCCATTTTTTTTGTGCAATAGCCCACGCCTTCTGCCGTGGCCCCGGGCCCCCGGACCCGAATTGTCTAAAATTTTTCTCGGACATCAAATAAGGCCAAAGGAACCATAGTCACTGCCCCTCCATGACCAAATTGCAAATTTTGGTAGTTTACGGCCATAAAATTGGAAATCCGCGCGAGTCTCAATTTTTCGTGTGCTATAGCCCACGGCTTCTGCCGTGGCCCCGGGCCCCGGACCTGAATCGTCTAAAATTTTTCTCGGACATCCAATACGGCCAAGGAACCATAGTCACCGCCCCGCCGTGACCAAATCTCAATTTTTGGAAGTTTACGGCCATAAAATTGGAAATCCGCGCGAGTCCCAATTTTTCGTGTGCAATAGCCCACGCCTTCTGCCGTGGCCCCGGGCCCGAATTGTCTAAAATTTTTCTCGGACATCCAATTCGGCCAAAGGAACCATAGTCACCGCCCCTCCATGACCAAATTATATTTTTTGGATGTTTAAGGCCATAAAATTGGAAATCCGCGCGAGTCCCAATTTTTCGTATGCTATTGCCCACGGCTTCTGCCGTGGCCCCGGGCCTGAATCGTCTATAATTTTTCTCGGACATCCAATACGGCCAAAGGAACCATAGTCACCGCCTGGCCATGACCAAATTCGTTTTTCAGATGTTTACAGCCATAAAATTGAAAATCCGCGCGAGTCCCAATTATTCGTGTGCTATAGCCCACGCTTTCTGCCGTGGCCCCGAGCCTCCGACCCGAATTGCCTAAAATTTTTCTCGGACATCCAATTCGGCCAAAGGAACCATAGTCACCGCCCCTCCATGACCAAATTACATTTTGTGGATGTTTACGACCATAAAATTGGAAATCCGCGCGAGTCCCATTTTTTTTGTGCAATAGCCCACGCCTTCTGCCGTGGCCCCGGGCCCCCGGACCCGAATTGTCTAAACTTTTTCTCGGACATCAAATAAGGCCAAAGGAACCATAGTCACTGCCCCTCCATGACCAAATTGCAAATTTTGGTAGTTTACGGCCATAAAATTGGAAATCCGCGCGAGTCTCAATTTTTCGTGTGCTATAGCCCACGGCTTCTGCCGTGGCCCCGGGCCTCGGACCTGAATCGTCTAAAATTTTTCTTGGACATCCAATACGGCCAAGGAACCATAGTCACCGCCCCGCCGTGACCAAATCTAAATTTTTGGAAGTTTACGGCCATAAAATTGGAAATCCGCGCGAGTCCCAATTTTTCGTGTGCAATAGCCCACGCCTTCTGCCGTGGCCCCGGGCCCCCGGACCCGAATTGTCTAAAATTTTTCTCGGACATCCAATTCGGCCAAAGGAACCATAGTCACCGCCCCTCCATGACCAAATTATATTTTTTGGATGTTTAAGGCCATAAAATTGGAAATCCGCGCGAGTCCCAATTTTTCGTATGCTATTGCCCACGGCTTCTGCCGTGGCCCCGGGCCTGAATCGTCTATGTTTTTTCTCGGACATCCAATACGGCCAAAGGAACCATAGTCACCGCCTGGCCATGACCAAATTACATTTTTCAGATGTTTACGGCCATAAAATTGAAAATCCGCGCGAGTCCCAATTATTCGTGTGCTATAGCCCACGCCTTCTGCCGTGGCCCCGGGCCTCCGACCCGAATTGCCTAAAATTTTTCTCGGACATCCAATTCGGCCAAAGGAACCATAGTCACCGCCCCTCCATGACCAAATTACATTTTGTGGATGTTTACGACCATAAAATTGGAAATCCGCGCGAGTCCCATTTTTTTTGTGCAATAGCCCACGCCTTCTGCCGTGGCCCCGGGCCCCCGGACCCGAATTGTCTAAACTTTTTCTCGGACATCAAAAAAGGCCAAAGGAACCATAGTCACTGCCCCTCCATGACCAAATTGCAAATTTTGGTAGTTTACGGCCATAAAATTGGAAATCCGCGCGAGTCTCAATTTTTCGTGTGCTATAGCCCACGGCTTCTGCCGTGGCCCCGGGCCCCGGACCTGAATCGTCTAAAATTTTTCTCGGACATCCAATACGGCCAAGGAACCATAGTCACCGCCCCGCCGTGACCAAATCTCAATTTTTGGAAGTTTACGGCCATAAAATTGGAAATCCGCGCGAGTCCCAATTTTTCGTGTGCAATAGCCCACGCCTTCTGCCGTGGCCCCGGGCCCGAATTGTCTAAAATTTTTCTCGGACATCCAATTCGGCCAAAGGAACCATAGTCACCGCCCCTCCATGACCAAATTATATTTTTTGGATGTTTAAGGCCATAAAATTGGAAATCCGCGCGAGTCCCAATTTTTTCGTGCAATAGCCCACGCCTTCTGCCGTGGCCCCGGGCCCCCGGACCCGAATTGTCTAAACTTTTTCTCGGACATCAAATAAGGCCAAAGGAACCATAGTCACTGCCCCTCCATGACCAAATTGCAAATTTTGGTAGTTTACGGCCATAAAATTGGAAATCCGCGCGAGTCTCAATTTTTCGTGTGCTATAGCCCACGGCTTCTGCCGTGGCCCCGGGCCCCGGACCTGAATCGTCTAAAATTTTTCTCGGACATCCAATACGGCCAAGGAACCATAGTCACCGCCCCGCCGTGACCAAATCTCAATTTTTGGAAGTTTACGGCCATAAAATTGGAAATCCGCGCGAGTCCCAATTTTTCGTGTGCAATAGCCCACGCCTTCTGCCGTGGCCCCGGGCCCGAATTGTCTAAAATTTTTCTCGGACATCCAATTCGGCCAAAGGAACCATAGTCACCGCCCCTCCATGACCAAATTATATTTTTTGGATGTTTAAGGCCATAAAATTGGAAATCCGCGCGAGTCCCAATTTTTTCGTATGCTATTGCCCACGGCTTCTGCCGTGGCCCCGGGCCTGAATCGTCTATAATTTTTCTCGGACATCCAATACGGCCAAAGGAACCATAGTCACCGCCTGGCCATGACCAAATTACATTTTTCAGATGTTTACGGCCATAAAATTGAAAATCCGCGCGAGTCCCAATTATTCGTGTGCTATAGCCCACGCCTTCTGCCGTGGCCCCGGGCCTCCGACCCGAATTGCCTAAAATTTTTCTCGGACATCCAATTCGGCCAAAGGAACCATAGTCACCGCCCCTCCATGACCAAATTACATTTTGTGGATGTTTACGACCATAAAATTGGAAATCCGCGCGAGTCCCATTTTTTTTGTGCAATAGCCCACGCCTTCTGCCGTGGCCCCGGGCCCCCGGACCCGAATTGTCTAAACTTTTTCTCGGACATCAAAAAAGGCCAAAGGAACCATAGTCACTGCCCCTCCATGACCAAATTGCAAATTTTGGTAGTTTACGGCCATAAAATTGGAAATCCGCGCGAGTCTCAATTTTTCGTGTGCTATAGCCCACGGCTTCTGCCGTGGCCCCGGGCCCCGGACCTGAATCGTCTAAAATTTTTCTCGGACATCCAATACGGCCAAGGAACCATAGTCACCGCCCCGCCGTGACCAAATCTCAATTTTTGGAAGTTTACGGCCATAAAATTGGAAATCCGCGCGAGTCCCAATTTTTCGTGTGCAATAGCCCACGCCTTCTGCCGTGGCCCCGGGCCCGAATTGTCTAAAATTTTTCTCGGACATCCAATTCGGCCAAAGGAACCATAGTCACCGCCCCTCCATGACCAAATTATATTTTTTGGATGTTTAAGGCCATAAAATTGGAAATCCGCGCGAGTCCCAATTTTTTCGTATGCTATTGCCCACGGCTTCTGCCGTGGCCCCGGGCCTGAATCGTCTATAATTTTTCTCGGACATCCAATACGGCCAAAGGAACCATAGTCACCGCCTGGCCATGACCAAATTACATTTTTCAGATGTTTACGGCCATAAAATTGAAAATCCGCGCGAGTCCCAATTATTCGTGTGCTATAGCCCACGCCTTCTGCCGTGGCCCCGGGCCTCCGACCCGAATTGCCTAAAATTTTTCTCGGACATCCAATTCGGCCAAAGGAACCATAGTCACCGCCCCTCCATGACCAAATTACATTTTGTGGATGTTTACGACCATAAAATTGGAAATCCGCGCGAGTCCCATTTTTTTTGTGCAATAGCCCACGCCTTCTGCCGTGGCCCCGGGCCCCCGGACCCGAATTGTCTAAACTTTTTCTCGGACATCAAAAAAGGCCAAAGGAACCATAGTCACTGCCCCTCCATGACCAAATTGCAAATTTTGGTAGTTTACGGCCATAAAATTGGAAATCCGCGCGAGTCTCAATTTTTCGTGTGCTATAGCCCACGGCTTCTGCCGTGGCCCCGGGCCCCGGACCTGAATCGTCTAAAATTTTTCTCGGACATCCAATACGGCCAAGGAACCATAGTCACCGCCCCGCCGTGACCAAATCTCAATTTTTGGAAGTTTACGGCCATAAAATTGGAAATCCGCGCGAGTCCCAATTTTTCGTGTGCAATAGCCCACGCCTTCTGCCGTGGCCCCGGGCCCGAATTGTCTAAAATTTTTCTCGGACATCCAATTCGGCCAAAGGAACCATAGTCACCGCCCCTCCATGACCAAATTATATTTTTTGGATGTTTAAGGCCATAAAATTGGAAATCCGCGCGAGTCCCATTTTTTTTGTGCAATAGCCCACGCCTTCTGCCGTGGCCCCGGGCCCCCGGACCCGAATTGTCTAAACTTTTTCTCGGACATCAAATAAGGCCAAAGGAACCATAGTCACTGCCCCTCCATGACCAAATTGCAAATTTTGGTAGTTTACGGCCATAAAATTGGAAATCCGCGCGAGTCTCAATTTTTCGTGTGCTATAGCCCACGGCTTCTGCCGTGGCCCCGGGCCCCGGACCTGAATCGTCTAAAATTTTTCTCGGACATCCAATACGGCCAAGGAACCATAGTCACCGCCCCGCCGTGACCAAATCTCAATTTTTGGAAGTTTACGGCCATAAAATTGGAAATCCGCGCGAGTCCCAATTTTTCGTGTGCAATAGCCCACGCCTTCTGCCGTGGCCCCGGGCCCGAATTGTCTAAAATTTTTCTCGGACATCCAATTCGGCCAAAGGAACCATAGTCACCGCCCCTCCATGACCAAATTATATTTTTTGGATGTTTAAGGCCATAAAATTGGAAATCCGCGCGAGTCCCAATTTTTTCGTATGCTATTGCCCACGGCTTCTGCCGTGGCCCCGGGCCTGAATCGTCTATAATTTTTCTCGGACATCCAATACGGCCAAAGGAACCATAGTCACCGCCTGGCCATGACCAAATTACATTTTTCAGATGTTTACGGCCATAAAATTGAAAATCCGCGCGAGTCCCAATTATTCGTGTGCTATAGCCCACGCCTTCTGCCGTGGCCCCGGGCCTCCGACCCGAATTGCCTAAAATTTTTCTCGGACATCCAATTCGGCCAAAGGAACCATAGTCACCGCCCCTCCATGACCAAATTACATTTTGTGGATGTTTACGACCATAAAATTGGAAATCCGCGCGAGTCCCATTTTTTTTGTGCAATAGCCCACGCCTTCTGCCGTGGCCCCGGGCCCCCGGACCCGAATTGTCTAAACTTTTTCTCGGACATCAAATAAGGCCAAAGGAACCATAGTCACTGCCCCTCCATGACCAAATTGCAAATTTTGGTAGTTTACGGCCATAAAATTGGAAATCCGCGCGAGTCTCAATTTTTCGTGTGCTATAGCCCACGGCTTCTGCCGTGGCCCCGGGCCCCGGACCTGAATCGTCTAAAATTTTTCTCGGACATCCAATACGGCCAAGGAACCATATTCACCGCCCCGCCGTGACCAAATCTCAATTTTTGGAAGTTTACGGCCATAAAATTGGAAATCCGCGCGAGTCCCAATTTTTCGTGTGCAATAGCCCACGCCTTCTGCCGTGGCCCCGGGCCCGAATTGTCTAAAATTTTTCTCGGACATCCAATTCGGCCAAAGGAACCATAGTCACCGCCCCTCCATGACCAAATTATATTTTTTGGATGTTTACGACCATAAAATTGGAAATCCGCGCGAGTCCCATTTTTTTTGTGCAATAGCCCACGCCTTCTGCCGTGGCCCCGGGCCCCCGGACCCGAATTGTCTAAACTTTTTCTCGGACATCAAATAAGGCCAAAGGAACCATAGTCACTGCCCCTCCATGACCAAATTGCAAATTTTGGTAGTTTACGGCCATAAAATTGGAAATCCGCGCGAGTCTCAATTTTTCGTGTGCTATAGCCCACGGCTTCTGCCGTGGCCCCGGGCCCCGGACCTGAATCGTCTAAAATTTTTCTCGGACATCCAATACGGCCAAGGAACCATAGTCACCGCCCCGCCGTGACCAAATCTCAATTTTTGGAAGTTTACGGCCATAAAATTGGAAATCCGCGCGAGTCCCAATTTTTCGTGTGCAATAGCCCACGCCTTCTGCCGTGGCCCCGGGCCCGAATTGTCTAAAATTTTTCTCGGACATCCAATTCGGCCAAAGGAACCATAGTCACCGCCCCTCCATGACCAAATTATATTTTTTGGATGTTTAAGGCCATAAAATTGGAAATCCGCGCGAGTCCCAATTTTTTCGTATGCTATTGCCCACGGCTTCTGCCGTGGCCCCGGGCCTGAATCGTCTATAATTTTTCTCGGACATCCAATACGGCCAAAGGAACCATAGTCACCGCCTGGCCATGACCAAATTACATTTTTCAGATGTTTACGGCCATAAAATTGAAAATCCGCGCGAGTCCCAATTATTCGTGTGCTATAGCCCACGCCTTCTGCCGTGGCCCCGGGCCTCCGACCCGAATTGCCTAAAATTTTTCTCGGACATCCAATTCGGCCAAAGGAACCATAGTCACCGCCCCTCCATGACCAAATTACATTTTGTGGATGTTTACGACCATAAAATTGGAAATCCGCGCGAGTCCCATTTTTTTTGTGCAATAGCCCACGCCTTCTGCCGTGGCCCCGGGCCCCCGGACCCGAATTGTCTAAACTTTTTCTCGGACATCAAAAAAGGCCAAAGGAACCATAGTCACTGCCCCTCCATGACCAAATTGCAAATTTTGGTAGTTTACGGCCATAAAATTGGAAATCCGCGCGAGTCTCAATTTTTCGTGTGCTATAGCCCACGGCTTCTGCCGTGGCCCCGGGCCCCGGACCTGAATCGTCTAAAATTTTTCTCGGACATCCAATACGGCCAAGGAACCATAGTCACCGCCCCGCCGTGACCAAATCTCAATTTTTGGAAGTTTACGGCCATAAAATTGGAAATCCGCGCGAGTCCCAATTTTTCGTGTGCAATAGCCCACGCCTTCTGCCGTGGCCCCGGGCCCCCGGACCCGAATTGTCTAAAATTTTTCTCGGACATCCAATTCGGCCAAAGGAACCATAGTCACCGCCCCTCCATGACCAAATTATATTTTTTGGATGTTTAAGGCCATAAAATTGGAAATCCGCGCGAGTCCCATTTTTTTTGTGCAATAGCCCACGCCTTCTGCCGTGGCCCCGGGCCCCCGGACCCGAATTGTCTAAACTTTTTCTCGGACATCAAAAAAGGCCAAAGGAACCATAGTCACTGCCCCTCCATGACCAAATTGCAAATTTTGGTAGTTTACGGCCATAAAATTGGAAATCCGCGCGAGTCTCAATTTTTCGTGTGCTATAGCCCACGGCTTCTGCCGTGGCCCCGGGCCCCGGACCTGAATCGTCTAAAATTTTTCTCGGACATCCAATACGGCCAAGGAACCATAGTCACCGCCCCGCCGTGACCAAATCTCAATTTTTGGAAGTTTACGGCCATAAAATTGGAAATCCGCGCGAGTCCCAATTTTTCGTGTGCAATAGCCCACGCCTTCTGCCGTGGCCCCGGGCCCCCGGACCCGAATTGTCTAAAATTTTTCTCGGACATCCAATTCGGCCAAAGGAACCATAGTCACCGCCCCTCCATGACCAAATTATATTTTTTGGATGTTTAAGGCCATAAAATTGGAAATCCGCGCGAGTCCCATTTTTTTTGTGCAATAGCCCACGCCTTCTGCCGTGGCCCCGGGCCCCCGGACCCGAATTGTCTAAACTTTTTCTCGGACATCAAATAAGGCCAAAGGAACCATAGTCACTGCCCCTCCATGACCAAATTGCAAATTTTGGTAGTTTACGGCCATAAAATTGGAAATCCGCGCGAGTCTCAATTTTTCGTGTGCTATAGCCCACGGCTTCTGCCGTGGCCCCGGGCCCCGGACCTGAATCGTCTAAAATTTTTCTCGGACATCCAATACGGCCAAGGAACCATAGTCACCGCCCCGCCGTGACCAAATCTCAATTTTTGGAAGTTTACGGCCATAAAATTGGAAATCCGCGCGAGTCCCAATTTTTCGTGTGCAATAGCCCACGCCTTCTGCCGTGGCCCCGGGCCCCCGGACCCGAATTGTCTAAAATTTTTCTCGGACATCCAATTCGGCCAAAGGAACCATAGTCACCGCCCCTCCATGACCAAATTATATTTTTTGGATGTTTAAGGCCATAAAATTGGAAATCCGCGCGAGTCCCATTTTTTTTGTGCAATAGCCCACGCCTTCTGCCGTGGCCCCGGGCCCCCGGACCCGAATTGTCTAAACTTTTTCTCGGACATCAAATAAGGCCAAAGGAACCATAGTCACTGCCCCTCCATGACCAAATTGCAAATTTTGGTAGTTTACGGCCATAAAATTGGAAATCCGCGCGAGTCTCAATTTTTCGTGTGCTATAGCCCACGGCTTCTGCCGTGGCCCCGGGCCCCGGACCTGAATCGTCTAAAATTTTTCTCGGACATCCAATACGGCCAAGGAACCATAGTCACCGCCCCGCCGTGACCAAATCTCAATTTTTGGAAGTTTACGGCCATAAAATTGGAAATCCGCGCGAGTCCCAATTTTTCGTGTGCAATAGCCCACGCCTTCTGCCGTGGCCCCGGGCCCGAATTGTCTAAAATTTTTCTCGGACATCCAATTCGGCCAAAGGAACCATAGTCACCGCCCCTCCATGACCAAATTATATTTTTTGGATGTTTAAGGCCATAAAATTGGAAATCCGCGCGAGTCCCAATTTTTTCGTATGCTATTGCCCACGGCTTCTGCCGTGGCCCCGGGCCTGAATCGTCTATAATTTTTCTCGGACATCCAATACGGCCAAAGGAACCATAGTCACCGCCTGGCCATGACCAAATTACATTTTTCAGATGTTTACGGCCATAAAATTGAAAATCCGCGCGAGTCCCAATTATTCGTGTGCTATAGCCCACGCCTTCTGCCGTGGCCCCGGGCCTCCGACCCGAATTGCCTAAAATTTTTCTCGGACATCCAATTCGGCCAAAGGAACCATAGTCACCGCCCCTCCATGACCAAATTACATTTTGTGGATGTTTACGACCATAAAATTGGAAATCCGCGCGAGTCCCATTTTTTTTGTGCAATAGCCCACGCCTTCTGCCGTGGCCCCGGGCCCCCGGACCCGAATTGTCTAAACTTTTTCTCGGACATCAAAAAAGGCCAAAGGAACCATAGTCACTGCCCCTCCATGACCAAATTGCAAATTTTGGTAGTTTACGGCCATAAAATTGGAAATCCGCGCGAGTCTCAATTTTTCGTGTGCTATAGCCCACGGCTTCTGCCGTGGCCCCGGGCCCCGGACCTGAATCGTCTAAAATTTTTCTCGGACATCCAATACGGCCAAGGAACCATAGTCACCGCCCCGCCGTGACCAAATCTCAATTTTTGGAAGTTTACGGCCATAAAATTGGAAATCCGCGCGAGTCCCAATTTTTCGTGTGCAATAGCCCACGCCTTCTGCCGTGGCCCCGGGCCCGAATTGTCTAAAATTTTTCTCGGACATCCAATTCGGCCAAAGGAACCATAGTCACCGCCCCTCCATGACCAAATTATATTTTTTGGATGTTTAAGGCCATAAAATTGGAAATCCGCGCGAGTCCCATTTTTTTTGTGCAATAGCCCACGCCTTCTGCCGTGGCCCCGGGCCCCCGGACCCGAATTGTCTAAACTTTTTCTCGGACATCAAATAAGGCCAAAGGAACCATAGTCACTGCCCCTCCATGACCAAATTGCAAATTTTGGTAGTTTACGGCCATAAAATTGGAAATCCGCGCGAGTCTCAATTTTTCGTGTGCTATAGCCCACGGCTTCTGCCGTGGCCCCGGGCCCCGGACCTGAATCGTCTAAAATTTTTCTCGGACATCCAATACGGCCAAGGAACCATAGTCACCGCCCCGCCGTGACCAAATCTCAATTTTTGGAAGTTTACGGCCATAAAATTGGAAATCCGCGCGAGTCCCAATTTTTCGTGTGCAATAGCCCACGCCTTCTGCCGTGGCCCCGGGCCCGAATTGTCTAAAATTTTTCTCGGACATCCAATTCGGCCAAAGGAACCATAGTCACCGCCCCTCCATGACCAAATTATATTTTTTGGATGTTTAAGGCCATAAAATTGGAAATCCGCGCGAGTCCCAATTTTTTCGTATGCTATTGCCCACGGCTTCTGCCGTGGCCCCGGGCCTGAATCGTCTATAATTTTTCTCGGACATCCAATACGGCCAAAGGAACCATAGTCACCGCCTGGCCATGACCAAATTACATTTTTCAGATGTTTACGGCCATAAAATTGAAAATCCGCGCGAGTCCCAATTATTCGTGTGCTATAGCCCACGCCTTCTGCCGTGGCCCCGGGCCTCCGACCCGAATTGCCTAAAATTTTTCTCGGACATCCAATTCGGCCAAAGGAACCATAGTCACCGCCCCTCCATGACCAAATTACATTTTGTGGATGTTTACGACCATAAAATTGGAAATCCGCGCGAGTCCCATTTTTTTTGTGCAATAGCCCACGCCTTCTGCCGTGGCCCCGGGCCCCCGGACCCGAATTGTCTAAACTTTTTCTCGGACATCAAAAAAGGCCAAAGGAACCATAGTCACTGCCCCTCCATGACCAAATTGCAAATTTTGGTAGTTTACGGCCATAAAATTGGAAATCCGCGCGAGTCTCAATTTTTCGTGTGCTATAGCCCACGGCTTCTGCCGTGGCCCCGGGCCCCGGACCTGAATCGTCTAAAATTTTTCTCGGACATCCAATACGGCCAAGGAACCATAGTCACCGCCCCGCCGTGACCAAATCTCAATTTTTGGAAGTTTACGGCCATAAAATTGGAAATCCGCGCGAGTCCCAATTTTTCGTGTGCAATAGCCCACGCCTTCTGCCGTGGCCCCGGGCCCGAATTGTCTAAAATTTTTCTCGGACATCCAATTCGGCCAAAGGAACCATAGTCACCGCCCCTCCATGACCAAATTATATTTTTTGGATGTTTAAGGCCATAAAATTGGAAATCCGCGCGAGTCCCATTTTTTTTGTGCAATAGCCCACGCCTTCTGCCGTGGCCCCGGGCCCCCGGACCCGAATTGTCTAAACTTTTTCTCGGACATCAAATAAGGCCAAAGGAACCATAGTCACTGCCCCTCCATGACCAAATTGCAAATTTTGGTAGTTTACGGCCATAAAATTGGAAATCCGCGCGAGTCTCAATTTTTCGTGTGCTATAGCCCACGGCTTCTGCCGTGGCCCCGGGCCCCGGACCTGAATCGTCTAAAATTTTTCTCGGACATCCAATACGGCCAAGGAACCATAGTCACCGCCCCGCCGTGACCAAATCTCAATTTTTGGAAGTTTACGGCCATAAAATTGGAAATCCGCGCGAGTCCCAATTTTTCGTGTGCAATAGCCCACGCCTTCTGCCGTGGCCCCGGGCCCGAATTGTCTAAAATTTTTCTCGGACATCCAATTCGGCCAAAGGAACCATAGTCACCGCCCCTCCATGACCAAATTATATTTTTTGGATGTTTAAGGCCATAAAATTGGAAATCCGCGCGAGTCCCATTTTTTTTGTGCAATAGCCCACGCCTTCTGCCGTGGCCCCGGGCCCCCGGACCCGAATTGTCTAAACTTTTTCTCGGACATCAAATAAGGCCAAAGGAACCATAGTCACTGCCCCTCCATGACCAAATTGCAAATTTTGGTAGTTTACGGCCATAAAATTGGAAATCCGCGCGAGTCTCAATTTTTCGTGTGCTATAGCCCACGGCTTCTGCCGTGGCCCCGGGCCCCGGACCTGAATCGTCTAAAATTTTTCTCGGACATCCAATACGGCCAAGGAACCATAGTCACCGCCCCGCCGTGACCAAATCTACATTTATGAAGTTTACGGCCATAAAATTGGAAATCCGCGCGAGTCCCAATTTTTCGTGTGCAATAGCCCACGCCTTCTGCCGTGGCCCCGGGCCCGAATTGTCTAAAATTTTTCTCGGACATCCAATTCGGCCAAAGGAACCATAGTCACCGCCCCTCCATGACCAAATTATATTTTTTGGATGTTTAAGGCCATAAAATTGGAAATCCGCGCGAGTCCCAATTTTTTCGTATGCTATTGCCCACGGCTTCTGCCGTGGCCCCGGGCCTGAATCGTCTATAATTTTTCTCGGACATCCAATACGGCCAAAGGAACCATAGTCACCGCCTGGCCATGACCAAATTACATTTTTCAGATGTTTACGGCCATAAAATTGAAAATCCGCGCGAGTCCCAATTATTCGTGTGCTATAGCCCACGCCTTCTGCCGTGGCCCCGGGCCTCCGACCCGAATTGCCTAAAATTTTTCTCGGACATCCAATTCGGCCAAAGGAACCATAGTCACCGCCCCTCCATGACCAAATTACATTTTGTGGATGTTTACGACCATAAAATTGGAAATCCGCGCGAGTCCCATTTTTTTTGTGCAATAGCCCACGCCTTCTGCCGTGGCCCCGGGCCCCCGGACCCGAATTGTCTAAACTTTTTCTCGGACATCAAAAAAGGCCAAAGGAACCATAGTCACTGCCCCTCCATGACCAAATTGCAAATTTTGGTAGTTTACGGCCATAAAATTGGAAATCCGCGCGAGTCTCAATTTTTCGTGTGCTATAGCCCACGGCTTCTGCCGTGGCCCCGGGCCCCGGACCTGAATCGTCTAAAATTTTTCTCGGACATCCAATACGGCCAAGGAACCATAGTCACCGCCCCGCCGTGACCAAATCTCAATTTTTGGAAGTTTACGGCCATAAAATTGGAAATCCGCGCGAGTCCCAATTTTTCGTGTGCAATAGCCCACGCCTTCTGCCGTGGCCCCGGGCCCGAATTGTCTAAAATTTTTCTCGGACATCCAATTCGGCCAAAGGAACCATAGTCACCGCCCCTCCATGACCAAATTATATTTTTTGGATGTTTAAGGCCATAAAATTGGAAATCCGCGCGAGTCCCATTTTTTTTGTGCAATAGCCCACGCCTTCTGCCGTGGCCCCGGGCCCCCGGACCCGAATTGTCTAAACTTTTTCTCGGACATCAAATAAGGCCAAAGGAACCATAGTCACTGCCCCTCCATGACCAAATTGCAAATTTTGGTAGTTTACGGCCATAAAATTGGAAATCCGCGCGAGTCTCAATTTTTCGTGTGCTATAGCCCACGGCTTCTGCCGTGGCCCCGGGCCCCGGACCTGAATCGTCTAAAATTTTTCTCGGACATCCAATACGGCCAAGGAACCATAGTCACCGCCCCGCCGTGACCAAATCTCAATTTTTGGAAGTTTACGGCCATAAAATTGGAAATCCGCGCGAGTCCCAATTTTTCGTGTGCAATAGCCCACGCCTTCTGCCGTGGCCCCGGGCCCGAATTGTCTAAAATTTTTCTCGGACATCCAATTCGGCCAAAGGAACCATAGTCACCGCCCCTCCATGACCAAATTATATTTTTTGGATGTTTAAGGCCATAAAATTGGAAATCCGCGCGAGTCCCATTTTTTTTGTGCAATAGCCCACGCCTTCTGCCGTGGCCCCGGGCCCCCGGACCCGAATTGTCTAAACTTTTTCTCGGACATCAAATAAGGCCAAAGGAACCATAGTCACTGCCCCTCCATGACCAAATTGCAAATTTTGGTAGTTTACGGCCATAAAATTGGAAATCCGCGCGAGTCTCAATTTTTCGTGTGCTATAGCCCACGGCTTCTGCCGTGGCCCCGGGCCCCGGACCTGAATCGTCTAAAATTTTTCTCGGACATCCAATACGGCCAAGGAACCATAGTCACCGCCCCGCCGTGACCAAATCTACATTTATGAAGTTTACGGCCATAAAATTGGAAATCCGCGCGAGTCCCAATTTTTCGTGTGCAATAGCCCACGCCTTCTGCCGTGGCCCCGGGCCCGAATTGTCTAAAATTTTTCTCGGACATCCAATTCGGCCAAAGGAACCATAGTCACCGCCCCTCCATGACCAAATTATATTTTTTGGATGTTTAAGGCCATAAAATTGGAAATCCGCGCGAGTCCCAATTTTTTCGTATGCTATTGCCCACGGCTTCTGCCGTGGCCCCGGGCCTGAATCGTCTATAATTTTTCTCGGACATCCAATACGGCCAAAGGAACCATAGTCACCGCCTGGCCATGACCAAATTACATTTTTCAGATGTTTACGGCCATAAAATTGAAAATCCGCGCGAGTCCCAATTATTCGTGTGCTATAGCCCACGCCTTCTGCCGTGGCCCCGGGCCTCCGACCCGAATTGCCTAAAATTTTTCTCGGACATCCAATTCGGCCAAAGGAACCATAGTCACCGCCCCTCCATGACCAAATTACATTTTGTGGATGTTTACGACCATAAAATTGGAAATCCGCGCGAGTCCCATTTTTTTTGTGCAATAGCCCACGCCTTCTGCCGTGGCCCCGGGCCCCCGGACCCGAATTGTCTAAACTTTTTCTCGGACATCAAAAAAGGCCAAAGGAACCATAGTCACTGCCCCTCCATGACCAAATTGCAAATTTTGGTAGTTTACGGCCATAAAATTGGAAATCCGCGCGAGTCTCAATTTTTCGTGTGCTATAGCCCACGGCTTCTGCCGTGGCCCCGGGCCCCGGACCTGAATCGTCTAAAATTTTTCTCGGACATCCAATACGGCCAAGGAACCATAGTCACCGCCCCGCCGTGACCAAATCTCAATTTTTGGAAGTTTACGGCCATAAAATTGGAAATCCGCGCGAGTCCCAATTTTTCGTGTGCAATAGCCCACGCCTTCTGCCGTGGCCCCGGGCCCCCGGACCCGAATTGTCTAAAATTTTTCTCGGACATCCAATTCGGCCAAAGGAACCATAGTCACCGCCCCTCCATGACCAAATTATATTTTTTGGATGTTTAAGGCCATAAAATTGGAAATCCGCGCGAGTCCCAATTTTTTCGTATGCTATTGCCCACGGCTTCTGCCGTGGCCCCGGGCCTGAATCGTCTATAATTTTTCTCGGACATCCAATACGGCCAAAGGAACCATAGTCACCGCCTGGCCATGACCAAATTACATTTTTCAGATGTTTACGGCCATAAAATTGAAAATCCGCGCGAGTCCCAATTATTCGTGTGCTATAGCCCACGCCTTCTGCCGTGGCCCCGGGCCTCCGACCCGAATTGCCTAAAATTTTTCTCGGACATCCAATTCGGCCAAAGGAACCATAGTCACCGCCCCTCCATGACCAAATTACATTTTGTGGATGTTTACGACCATAAAATTGGAAATCCGCGCGAGTCCCATTTTTTTTGTGCAATAGCCCACGCCTTCTGCCGTGGCCCCGGGCCCCCGGACCCGAATTGTCTAAACTTTTTCTCGGACATCAAAAAAGGCCAAAGGAACCATAGTCACTGCCCCTCCATGACCAAATTGCAAATTTTGGTAGTTTACGGCCATAAAATTGGAAATCCGCGCGAGTCTCAATTTTTCGTGTGCTATAGCCTACGGCTTCTGCCGTGGCCCCGGGCCCCGGACCTGAATCGTCTAAAATTTTTCTCGGACATCCAATACGGCCAAGGAACCATAGTCACCGCCCCGCCGTGACCAAATCTCAATTTTTGGAAGTTTACGGCCATAAAATTGGAAATCCGCGCGAGTCCCAATTTTTCGTGTGCAATAGCCCACGCCTTCTGCCGTGGCCCCGGGCCCGAATTGTCTAAAATTTTTCTCGGACATCCAATTCGGCCAAAGGAACCATAGTCACCGCCCCTCCATGACCAAATTATATTTTTTGGATGTTTAAGGCCATAAAATTGGAAATCCGCGCGAGTCCCATTTTTTTTGTGCAATAGCCCACGCCTTCTGCCGTGGCCCCGGGCCCCCGGACCCGAATTGTCTAAACTTTTTCTCGGACATCAAATAAGGCCAAAGGAACCATAGTCACTGCCCCTCCATGACCAAATTGCAAATTTTGGTAGTTTACGGCCATAAAATTGGAAATCCGCGCGAGTCTCAATTTTTCGTGTGCTATAGCCCACGGCTTCTGCCGTGGCCCCGGGCCCCGGACCTGAATCGTCTAAAATTTTTCTCGGACATCCAATACGGCCAAGGAACCATAGTCACCGCCCCGCCGTGACCAAATCTACATTTATGAAGTTTACGGCCATAAAATTGGAAATTCGCGCGAGTCCCAATTTTTCGTGTGCAATAGCCCACGCCTTCTGCCGTGGCCCCGGGCCCGAATTGTCTAAAATTTTTCTCGGACATCCAATTCGGCCAAAGGAACCATAGTCACCGCCCCTCCATGACCAAATTATATTTTTTGGATGTTTAAGGCCATAAAATTGGAAATCCGCGCGAGTCCCAATTTATTCGTATGCTATTGCCCACGGCTTCTGCCGTGGCCCCGGGCCTGAATCATCTATAATTTTTCTCGGACATCCAATACGGCCAAAGGAACCATAGTCACCGCCCGGCCATGACCAAATTACATTTTTCAGATGTTTACGGCCATAAAATTGAAAATCCGCGCAAGTCCCAATTATTCGTGTGCTATAGCCAATGCCTTCTGCCGTGGCCCCGGGCCTCCGACCCGAATTGCCTAAAATTTTTCTCGGACATCCAATTCGGCCAAAGGAACCATAGTCACCGCCCCTCCATGACCAAATTACATTTTGTGGATGTTTACGACCATAAAATTGGAAATCCGCGCGAGTCCCATTTTTTTTGTGCAATAGCCCACGCCTTCTGCCGTGGCCCCGGGCCCCCGGACCCGAATTGTCAAAACTTTTTCTCGGACATCAAATAAGGCCAAAGGAACCATAGTCACTGCCCCTCCATGACCAAATTGCAAATTTTGGTAGTTTACGGCCATAAAATTGGAAATCCGCGCGAGTCTCAATTTTTCGTGTGCTATAGCCCACGGCTTCTGCCGTGGCCCCGGGCCCCGGACCTGAATCGTCTAAAATTTTTCTCGGACATCCAATACGGCCAAGGAACCATAGTCACCGCCCCGCCGTGACCAAATCTACATTTATGACCTTAAACATCCAAAAAATATAATTTGGTCATGGAGGGGCGGTGACTATGGTTCCTTTGGCCGAATTGGATGTCCGAGAAAAATTTTAGACAATTCGGGCCCGGGGCCACGGCAGAAGGCGTGGGCTATTGCACACGAAAAATTGGGACTCGCGCGGATTTCCAATTTTATGGCCGTAAACTTCCAAAAGTTGAGATTTGGTCACGGCGGGGCGGTGACTATGGTTCCTTGGCCGTATTGGATGTCCGAGAAAAATTTTAGACGATTCAGGTCCGGGGCCCGGGGCCACGGCAGAAGGCGTGGGCTATTGCACAAAAAAAATGAGACTCGCGCGGATTTCCAATTTTATGGTCGTAAACATCCACAAAATGTAATTTGGTCATGGAGGGGCG